>JAQQAE010011053.1:0-13801 GCA_029823295.1 Pseudamia nigra | reverse complement strand
CTGTTGTTAATTACGCCCCTGTTAATGAAATATTACAGTAGTACCAGTCGGAATCGGGGCTTTGGTTTACAGCTCATGGAGGAGGAGGAGAGAGCGAGAGAAGCCAGGGGAGAACCTCTCCTCCTGTCACTTTCTCTCGCAACCACCGTGAGAGCCACAGGACTGACACTGTCCTCCAGCACACACACACACACTCTCTCTCTCTCTCGCTCTCTCTCTCTCTCTCACTCACACACACACACACACACACACACTGGCACTGTGAGCGAGAGACATTGGCAGAGAGTGGGAGAGAGAGGGGGTAAAGCAACAAGGAAGGTGGAGAGAGAGGGAGAGAGGAAGGGACGCAGCAAAGGAGATAAGGAAAAAAAAAACCCAAAATCCTGACAAGAAAAAACCAACGGGATTTTGTTTTTTTTTCTCCCGAGGAGCTGCGAATAACCCTCGGTGAAGGATGGCAGAAGGGGGAGAGGGAGAGGAGGAGATTCAGTTCCTGCGAACGGTGAGTCCTGCTTACTTTCCTTATCGGGATCTCTAACCTGCTCTGGGGGAATTTGGGATCTTTGGGAATTTTCTACTCAAAGACAACTTACTTTTTCATGCTGCACATGATCTAAAACTGCAGGTTTTCTGGTGGATGGTTAAATATTACTAACATGCATTTCCCAGTAAAACAGTTTAACACTTAATGCAACTTTTGGGTTTTTAAAAACACTGCTTTATGTAAAAAATGACATATTTTTAGATAATTTTGCCCATTTTTGGGCTACTTTGTTCATTTATTGTTCATTTTCTTCATTATTTTATGAGACTTAGTTAATTTTGGCACATTTTATGGAATATATTGTTCATTTCTGTGCATTTTGTGGATTTTTTGGTCTACTTTCTTGATTGTTTTGTTCATTTTGTGGGTTATTTTTCTCATTTTTTGTTCATTCTCTTCATTATTATGTTCACTTTTGTTCATTTTCTCAATATCTTGTTTACTGTTTTGTTGGTTTCTGCTAATTTTGCAGAAAAGATTCATTTTTTGGTTATAATGTTCATTTCCTTGATTATTTTGTTAATTTTTTTTGTCAATTTCTGTTCATTGGACAGAATATTTTGTTCTTTTATGCACATTTTATGGAGACCGTACTCATTTTTGTCATTATTCTATTGATGTCTTAATTATTTCTGTTCTCTGTTATGGATTTTTTTTTTCGTTTTTGCACATTTTTTGCTTCTATTGCTCACTTTCTGGGCTACTTTGTTAATTTATTGTTCATCTTCTTGATTATTTTTTTGAGACTTTTCTTAATTTTTACTCATTTTATGCAATATTGTCTGAATTTCTGCACATCTTGCGGATATTTTGTCTATTTTCTTGATTTTTGGGTTCATTTTTTCATCTCTTTTGTTACCCCGTGGGTTATTTTGAAGCTTCTTTGTATATTTTCTTCATTATTCGGTTCCATGTTGTTCATTTTATTGATTATAATGTTCAATTTTGTGATTTTCTTTTCAGTTTCCGGTCATTTTAAAGAAGATTTTCTTCATTTTAAGATTAGTTTTTAAATTTCATAATTCATTCTTTTTTCTTATGAGTTTTTTTTTTTTTTTGCACATTTTGTTGCTTATTTTGTTCATTCCATGGATATTTTGTTTGTTTGTGTTTTCTTTATTATTATCTTAATTTTAGTGCTGTTCATTTGGATTTAATGCTGTAAATGCTACTGTATGGAATCCAAAATTAACAAAATACGTTCATTTTTTGTTCACCTATGTTTATTCTCTGGGATATTATGTCCATTTTTGTCTATATTCTTGCATCTTTTCTTCCTTTTCTTGCTTCATTTTCCTCATTTTCTTGATTTTGTTGGTCACATTTGTCCCTTTTATAAAATTTTTGCAGTATGGGCACAAGTCACTGCATTTATAATGGCAAATGTGCAAAATGAAGGGTTTGCTGGTTAGAATTTATACGGAAGCCCCGTTTAAACACCCCATCAACATTCAAATGACACCTACGCCCTTGTCAAAAATCCTTCAGCTTCATTATTGTATCGCCGCTGAGGTCACTTTTGTCGCTTCTGCTTTTGATATTTCAGTCATTTCTGTCGTTGCAGCTCTTGCAGCCAAGCCCCGGTTCTGTATATAGTTGACTATTTTTGCAGCGGCCTGAATGTGCCGTGACCTGCTTATTAGTTTCTCTTTTTAAACGCCTTTACCTAATTCCATAAACACATACACACGGGTATTTTCTGCATTCGCCGCTTATTGTCTCGTCTCATCTTCAAGCTGAAATTACACCCAGAACCTTCCAGGGCTGGAGTATACGTGGGTTAACGTTTTAAATGTGAGTGCGGGACAGATAGACAGGGGCTGGTGCATCTGTTAGCATCGTTATCTATTTATATCTGAGGAAAGTAGAGCCTGTCAGTGTGGGGTGAAGAGGCAGAGCAAGCAGCTACCCAGAGGCTGCAGGGGACAGCTGGCCCGAGGCTGCATTTCTTCACACCGGAGACATTTTCACTTCACAGTCTCTCTAAGGCCCCCGTTTCGCCAAATAAACGGTGATTCTTGAACCGGTGCCGTTCGGGTTCCCTGGAAGTGTGGTTCCGTGTAGTGAACCAGCCTGCGTTTACACAGGCTGGAGTTAAATTATTCTAAAGGTGGACATGTCATTAGTGGTGGGCGGAGCACAGTGAACGACAGACCATAATACTGCACCTTATTTTTATGTACAGCATAAGTTTTTGACAACTTTTTTGTCAGCTTACTCTTCTTCTCCTTTCGGCTGCTCCCCTCAGGGGTCGCCACAGCGAAACACCAATGATTCGCATGTTTGATCTGGCATAGGTTTTTTACGTTGGGTGCCCTTCCTGACACAACCCGCACAACAAGGGACAAATTAGCAGATTTATGAATCAAGTATAAAAATAACTAATAATCAAAATGAAGTTGTGTTTACTGTCTGCTAATTGTGCTGTGAGGTTTTTTCTGTGTACCATAATTACCCTCCTTTTGTCAGCTTACTAATCTTTAATATTGTAATTTGTTCAGTATTTCTCAGTGTATCGAAGTGAGAACCTCCGTCAGTGAAATGACAGGCCTACTTGGTGCCAGAAAAGAACCGTTTCTTTGTTCCAGAGAATCAAACTTTGAGGTTCTGAACCAGTTCATTGTTGGTGTTAAAGGGAACAAGTGGACAATGGAAAGACCCTGAGAAGCAGCTAAAACAGCTGAGGTCATTAAATGTGTTGATAAAGCTGATGAGAAGGACGGGGAGTGAATATATTAGAATTTTAAAAAATGTATTCATTTAGAACTGCCACTGTCACTTGAACAGTAGGAGCTGATTAGGGTCATTTTCTCTGAGTTAGATTCATCCTTAACGAGCCACAAATCTTTTTTCAGAGGGAAATAATGAAATAAGCATTGTTGAGTTTTTAATCATTGTTTGTTTCTACAGTAGGTCAGAATGGACAACCTCTTCTTATTGGTCGTTTTTTTGCCTTACGCCCCTTTTCCGCTGACGGTAGCAGCTCAACACGACTCATCATAAGTGGATTTGTCTTGATTTTAGGACTAGTGTGTTGCTTTCTGCAGCCACTGTCTGGTTGTCATAATGAAGCACAGGCAATCAAACCATGGCGGTGGAGGAAACGTAAATGACTAGGGATGAGTTCCGAAATCTGGTACTAACATATTCAGTCAAACCCAAAGATATCGGATAGAGGCCATTTCTGCTCAATAAGCTGTCCCTTATTCCCCTCCAGTGTATAGAAACTGACCTTAGAGACTGACCTTAGAGACCATCCTAGCTAGATTGGATGGTAGCTATCTAGTAGCTACCATCCAAAATACGGCAAAATGTCCAAGTGTGGCCGAGTCTGGCAGCATAATGTGAAAGGATTCGCATGCAATGGTGGAATCACATCAAACTTGATGAAGTATATGATGAGGGGATGCGGCTAAAAACAGACGAATGCTCTGTGTTTGAAGCTAGCATGACTCATCGCAAACTCGTCAGCTGGCAGCGTGGGTGACTCTGACCCCGACGATGGAGAGATGACAGCGCAAGCAGCGTCTACACAGGTTAGAACAGGTTAGGCCGGATTTATTATGTGAATTTGTGCTAGTATTTCTTATTTAAGAGTTAATGTATTGACGTTGAAATGTTTCATTGTCACTGGTAATGGTATGAGGGGAGACGTTTTCAACGCGCTTCAGAAAAACACACTTCCAGCATTCCTTCTTCCTTCGGGTGACGTTCCCGTTTACAGTATTGCAGTGACCGGATACAGATGAAGTGCATTGTACAAAAGTGCTGCAGTGTTGGCCTAAACCTGAATAAAGTGCTAGAAAATGTGCAAAAAGGGGTTCTGACAAAGCGATAGAAACCGTGCAGTCACCCCATCCGCAAGTCTGACTCCCGTGATACACCTGTACCGTCAGCCTGTGAACTATTCTGATATCCAATGGAGCATTCTCATAACCAACTAAACAAAAATGTAAACGGCTCTGACAGTAGTTGATTTGGTTAGTCTTAGTCTTGCTCCACTTGAACATACAGTACAGTAAAAAGGGGACGATGCGGCCAGATGAGCCTGAGAGATCTTAACGCCACCAGTGACTGTGATTATAGGTTATATCATAGATAGATTTGCTTTATACCTGCTCTAAACCGCAACAGGAGTAATAAAAACTAAATCAATTTCAGTGCAACCAGTATTTGCTGATGCAAATTAATGTTCTGTACAATTAATAGAGTATGATCAAGCATTATTATTTCTAGGCTCTGCCTCCTTTAATAGTAATGTGGATTAAATATAGGATGAAATATCTTCAGTGTTTTGAGCTTTGAGAAAACAGCTTCAGTTTTAATGTTTTGTGTTTTAAAAGATGCATATTGTGATGGTTTTAACAAGTTTCAGCTCAAAGAAATTCATTGCACCATGTGATTTAGAGACTTAAAGGTAAAGTGTGCAACTTGTGTCCCTGTGCCAGTATGTTGGTGGATTTACGTATCTGCACTGACCCTCCCCTATGCCTGGATTTGACATTTTTCTCTTCTTTTGGTCTGATTTTTCATTGTTTGTGAGCTATTTGCGTAGTGAGGTGTGCGTTCGTATCTCCGGTCAATCATAGTGTCACTCAGCTTGTTGGGATGGAAGCAATTTGCAGTCACCTTCATAAGCCCAACATAAGCGATCCATTTCAGTTTTCTTTCTCTTTGGAATCTTGTGTAGTTTTACGATGGTGCGGGTGAGTTTATGACTGCTAAAGAGTGCAAACGTCTGGAAAAGCACTAGAAAATCATTGTCTATTTGTCTAATTTACAAGTCGGTGAAGGTTCTCAGTCATCCAGGTCATGGTATTCAAGGTGTGTGGTTTTGCTTCTGTTGACTGGACTGGAAATTTTCTTTGAAGACTGAGGAAGCTTCCTGGATAGGTAGCGAAATGTCTTCAAACCAATTTCCAGTCCAGTCGGCAGAAGGAAAACCACACGCCTTGTCTATTTTACAATGTTTTGCCTTTGCATCACGTCTTTCTTCCATAACGTGCTCTAATGTCTGTCGCTGAGTCTCTCTCATGCTGTCTGTGAGCAGGGGGGAGGTGGCGAGTTTGAATAATGCTGTTTGCAAACGAAACAAGAGGAAAGTTGCATATTTTACTATTAAATGTAAAGTGACTGCTGGCCACACCCCTTCCCTGTCTGTGCCATGGATACCATCATGCAGACACCTTCTGAGACACCTGGTTCAGATTAACCCTTGTGGTCCTTATGGTTGTAATGGTTCTGGTGCAGTGATTTACTGAGAACAGTGACATTTTTTGTGACTTTTCTGGCTTGTTTCAATGAAAAGTGACCGTGTATGTTTCTCCATAGTCTTTTGATTGCCTCGTATTATTTTCAGAGCCTTCAGTCATTTTTTACAATGAAAAAAAATCTCACTTTTCATAATATGCCATGTATAAAGCAGCACCCATCGCTGCAGTGTTTGTAAAGCACTGGCACTTGAAAGCTGTGTAATAATAGTTCAAGTACAAAAGAGCTCAGACAGTGGCATGCAGTAGGACCACCAGCAAATTATAATGATTGACAGAACTGGCAATAACCACAAGACACAAGACATTACAGAACAACACAGCTGTTGCCTGCATTACCTAACCAGACTGTGTTTTTCTCATCAAAATAAATGTTCAGATCCACAGACGCAACACTTTGGATGCTGTCTGTGTCCTCTGGTTCAAGAGGTTTGCTTTGGTAAAGACTATAAGACGGCACAGCTTCAAAAGGGAAACAATGCAGCTCTATGTGAATTATTAATGTCTTCTGTACTTCAATAGGTTTATCTTTAACTAGAACACTGTAGGGGTCAGCGGTTCAATCCCCGCAGTGGATAGAAGGCTAAAAATGTAAAGTGGTCATAATGCGGTAAGGCTCTTTGGATTAAAACATCCACCAAATAGTCTGTGTTATCAGTCTTTTAATTAGGGGCTGTGATGGGGGCTTTGTGCCAGTCAGACGCTTCTCCCTGCTGGACTTTTTATTTTCCCCCCTTTGTTGTTTTCAAGGTGGAAGGTGGCGTGAAAGTCAAAGTCTTAGACCGGCTGGAGTGCCATATATTTATGTTCTGTCATGTTTTTACAGTTATGTAACCTGTCGTGGAGGTTCACGGGCTGACAAGTTACAAGTAGCACTTTTCAGGAGGGGTTTGAGTCAAAAAATAAGTCGGTCAGTTACACTGCCAGTCAAAAGTTTGGGGCCACCCCACATTTTTTAATATGTATGTCAAACTGGCCATGTTTTCATGCAAAGAAAAAGAAAAAAAGCAATGTTTATGTAAGTACTAAAAAGATTTATTAATTTTATCAATTTTACAATAACACCAACTTTTGTCAAAATTAACACACATGACGATTCCCTCCTTTTGCTTTAATGATGAACAAATCCTGGGAATCCTAAACAATAATGACTCAAGTATGTGTTTGGCAATGAACTCCAAGCAGTTCACAACACTTCAGGAGCTCAGCTGAATTTGTTAATGCATGTATTAAAAAATCTGGGGTGGCCTCAAACTTTTGACTGGTAGTGTACGTCACCGCAGAGCCTATGTTAGACTTTACTTTTAATGGTGCCTTTATTCTAAGCAAAAATTGAACAGATTTGCAGCTTTGACCATGGTTTCAAAACGTGTTTCGATAACACGAACAAGTGGAAACCCACAACATCCTGCACTGAACCAACCAATCAATAATTTAAAGAGGACAGTTAATGTACCGTATTTTCCGGATTAAAAGTCACAGTTTTTTGCATAGTCTGCCGAGGGGAGAGACAAATACATCAGAGCAAGTTGTATTTTGAATAAATTCGTCACACTGACAGCCGCTATAGGAGACGAGCCGCGAGCTCTCCGCCAAGCGCGTGGCCGCGGTGGCGAGCATTCCCCGAACAGATGCGACCTGTTCTGCAGAGCAACTAATACACGTTTTTTTCTCCTTCATGATGCATTTTTTTGGCTCATGCAACTTTTCACCCGGAAAATACGGTAAGTCTTCCACGGCTCCAGAATATGTATTTTATGTTGGATCATTCATTGCAGCATGTGTGTAAACTCCACATTGTCAGCCACTTCAAAATAACCTGTCAGTGTTTATTGCTTTAAATGTAAATGAGTCACTGTTGACCGCACCTTTTTTTCTGTCTGTGCCGTGGATATTATCGTATAGTTAGATTGCTGGATTATCCTGGTGGTTCTGATAGTTCTGGTGGTCCTGGAGGACCGACTGAGGGTAGTGAACATAGCGCTGTGAGGTTGTTTTCACACCTAACAGTCTGGACATTGGAGACTCGGTTGGACTGGGGTTGTAACGTTCAGCTGCTCCGAGTTTTCTTTCACAGTGCGCTTGTCGGTCATGTGTCAAGAATGGCATCTCGTTCTTCGTACCAAGGAAACTTGTCTGTTTCTTCTCCTGAAGTGCCACTTCTTCTAAGCATGTCACATATTTTATATATTGGTGTAGTTCTTTTCATCTTTGTACAGCACTGCTCTGCCTTACAGCTAAATCCCAGAGCCTCCATTTACCTCGTCCCTGCTCCACGTCTGACCATGAGCCGTTTTTCCCAGCTACCGTGCTACATGCATGTTTGTTTTGGTCGAGTTTACCCACAATACCTTGCGTTGTAGTCCGTTTCCTGCATTTGGTTACCTTGGAGCAGGCTGAGACTTATTGTATGTTTTTAGGTGGACCGGAGTTCGCTTCTTTAACCTGCACCAGAGTTTGATGGCATATTCACACCTCCACAAACAAACGGGATGTTCTGAGCAAACGAAGTAGAGTTTCTTAGAGCTGGTGCGAACACACCGTAAGAAACACTGGAGCGGAGAGTGTGGAGATGTAGTTCTATGGCGGTCAATAGAACAGTCCATGCATTACACAAAAAACTGCATTAATCAAGACATTTGTGTTTTTAATAATACAAGGAAATTGTTCCATGCCAGACAATGTGTATGACAAACCAAAATACACAAGTATATGCAGATTCCCTAGATCCACAGTCATATTTTTTCAAATCAACACGGCATCAATACTTAATGCACCTGAAAAAACTGTCAGTACTTGCATATCTGAGCGTGGTTTCAGTACTTGTATAGCTACGGATATTGTCGTTTGGGTTCGCTAATAGACCCTTTCCCCCTGCAGAGTTCTGGGGAACGCTGTAGTTCCGGTTCTATTGATTTATACAGTTTCACAGTCAGAAAATGTGATAGAAATAAAGCTTTGATAAGGGAAAGCAGCAGCAAACCCTGTTAGAGGGCTGCACATGTCCTGGAGTTCCATCCAGTCTGTACTATTTCTGACATGCCCATAAACTGAGCTCATGCGACCTGTCAAACACTGGATATCTGGATGAAATATTACATTTTACAGTCATACACCCTGATAACTCGGCCTCCATTTTTCAGATCAGTTGTAAGATGTTTGTTATCAGGGTTGACTGATGGGATGTCCGCTCTAGTGTGTCTTATAGCTCTATGGCAGTGACTTTGTATCTGTGATGTCACAAAGCACAGAAATCCAGACTGGTTGAAGTGAGATGACGAGCAGCTCTGTGTTTCTGTGAGTTTGAATAGTTTATTTTCAGAGCCTGGAAAGAGAAATGAAAAGCTCATTCCTCACAATATGTCTCCTTTAGATTGTGCGTTTTAAAGAAAGCCCTCGAGTCTGTTCAGTGGGATTATCAAACATTAGAGCTGGCTTTCTCTCCCGTCAAACTGTACAATGAGCTCTGCTGGTTTAGAAATGTATTTTTGTCGATGTGTGAAAGGGGCCCTTGTCAGTCTCTTCATTTTATCCCCTTCTCTTGTTACTCCATGAGACTTGAATCCTCCATAAAGAAGAAAAGCTGTGCACGCAGTACAGTGTTTGCATTCAGCGTTTGTAACTGGAGCAAACACGAGATCAGAGCCTTTAAATGCTGAATCCCATTCAGTATGACAGATGGAGGCTCGGGAATGAATTCTCCATATCGGGCGACTGCAACACATCTCCGGTGATGGTTTTCACACAACAAAAGGCCACACACAGATTACTCAGCAGTGCTGCTCTATTCTATTCTGGGCTTTATTGTGTTATTCTAATACAGCTCAGACCTGTGACTCATGCTGCGATGCGTGAGCTGAGTTTGGCTTTAATACTTCCAGTCTGTACAGTCCACGCTCACTGCTGGGACGCAGCCAGAACACCTGCTGTACAGTAGCAGGTTACCTCCATTTTCAATGCACTCAGACAGAGTGGATGCCCTCTGTTGAACTGCAGGTATCGAGTATTCACGCTCGTCCTTAAAATAACACACACCCAGCACTTCAGCCCCCACACACTGCACCCTGCCAGAGATGGCTGAAGCAGTCTCTCATGGTGTATTTAAAAGTGAACTCTGACTTCTTTGGCTTTTTGGTTTTGTTTTGTTCACACCGTGTTAATGTTTTGTTGTTTGTACTTAAGTCTATTCATGTGTTTGTAAAGGGCCCATATGGTGAAAATCCATCTTTGTGGGATTTTGAGGGTCATATAAAGTCTGTGCTGGAAAACATTGAGGGGAACACAAAATTGAGAAAATGGGTGAAATTAACAAAATAATAAAGAAAATGAATAAGTATGGACAAAATACTCAAGAAACTGAGTAAAAGTTAACAAAACAATTAAGAAAATGTGTATGCATGAACAAAATTATCAAGAAAAGGAGTATACTGCAAATGAACAAAATAATCAAGAAAATGAATGAAAGTGAACAAATTAATTAAGAAAATGAGTAAAAATGAACATAATAATCAAGAAAATTAATAAAAATGAACAAAATAATAAAGAAAATTAGTATAAAAATTTACAAAAGAATCAAGAACATTAATAAAAATTATCAAAATAATTAAGAAAATTAGTAAAATTCACTTCAGTTAAATTCACTTCAATTACATTTTTTATGATTAACAGTTTTTTTTTTTTAACCAATAATCGTAACATTAACAATGTTTTCAAATTTATTTCCCTCCAAAACTCCCTTAACAAGTGATCCCCCTAATGCTCACTCCTAGTTTCAGTCACAAATCCCACTGCTGATAATACAGGTAAAGAGAGTCCACATCATATAATCCATGTCATATCATATGTACATATCCACATATCTACAGTGGTGTGCACAAGTTTGGATACCCCTGGTCAAAGGTTCTGTTAATGTGAACGGTTAAGTCAGTGGAAGTAAGTGAAATGATCTCCAAAAGGCGTACTTTTAAAAACACACTCCTTTGCAATGTTTTAAGCAATATCAGTGTATTATTTTTGTTTTCTAAAATTTTAGAGTGGAGCTCAAGATAAGGTCTGGAAGACCCAGAAAAATATCAGTGAGAACTGCTGGTAGGATTGATAGAAAAGCAAGTCAGAACCTCCATTTGACTGCAGAAGTCCTCCAGCAGACTCTGCAGACTATAGAGTTGTTGTACACTGTTCACCTGTTCAACAACACCTGCACAAATATGACCGTCATGACAGAGTCATCAGAGGAAACTTTTCCCGTGTCCTCACCACAAAATTCAGTGTCTGAATTCTGAGTAACACACTGATGTTGCTTAAAATATTGCAAAATAATGTTTCCTGTTTACTTGATGCCTTTTGGACACCATTTCATCTTCCACTTACTTAACTGTTCACTTTGACCAGGGGTGCCCAAACTTTTGCATGCCACTGTAGACACATACATGCATGTACATGCATATAAATAATAAATATAATCACATACATCACGTCACAGGGCCTATTTGAATTCGGAACAGCAGTTAACTCATGGGCCATATTTATACAAAGGCATGCATTTCTAGAGGAACACTATTTATAATCATCACCGCATCAATTACTGCTCTCTTCATGGGCTTTCCAAATATTTCCCACATTTCTTATAATATATCTCCAATAGGACTGTCAAAAATTAACGCGTTAACCTGGATCAAACCATTTGCATGGTTAATTAGATTAACATTTTTAACACGGTTAATACGGTAATGTGATTAATGCACAACAACTCATACTGTATATCAAGGAAAAAGTGATGAAATCTTATGTTACATCTTATGTATCTTATGTTAAATCTTATGTCACTGCCAACTTCTTTAGTATTTACTGCTTCAAAGTCAATTTAAATGTAAAAGTATAAGTCTTTACACATTTTGAAACAAATTACATTAGTTACTGATGAAAACAATGAATCAAGTGTAAAAAAAGCAAAAACATCTCAGCAGAACATTACAGAGATTCTGTTAAGTTCTACAAAGCAGCTGTAACTTCCTTTAGTTACATAAGTTTAAATTAAAAAGAAAATCATTTTAATGTAAAATAAGTTATTTTAGTCATATGTCTATATCACCTTCTATCATGAGTGTTTTTGCTGCCACAAAATGAAAAACAACAAATGGGTGTTAATCGTGATTAATCAAAATTAATCCAGTGACCCTGTGATTAATTTAGATTAATAACAAATGTGTATAAATCGTGATTAATTGATATTAATCCACAGTGGCCCTGTGATTAATCAGTTAAAAATTTTTAAAATTGCACAATTATTATATTTTTTATTGAAATTAAATTAAGTTCAATTCAGGTGAATGCAGTTCAGTTCAATTCAATAATTTAAATTGGTTCTTTCAGTTCAATGTAATTCAATTCATATGGCGCCAATCATAATCCAAGATTATCTCTAGGAGTTTCACAAATTAAGGCTGAAGCCGTAAAAGCACTACATTCTGAGCAGACCCAACAGAACCTCTGAGAGCAAGCCTGAGGTGGCAGGGGAAGGAGCTGAGAGGGTGTTCGTTAACAGAAGAGGAAATCCTCCAACGGAGTCAGGACTCTGGGTGGGCAGCCGTTTGGGTTGGTGGACAGAGGAGAGACAAAAGAGAAGCGAGAGGGCAAGAAACAATGCAGACACAGGATGACACAGACACACACTGGACAGGTTTACTGTAATAATTACCAATAATAACCCATATGAAACATGTGCTGTGAAAGCATACTTAGACAGGTGGCCCAGCTTTAACACCATCTGCAGACACACTGAGGACTAAAAGGAGCTCCCATGAAATAACCACGCCGCTGTCGTCCGTGTCAGCTGCTGAAAGCTGTGTCACTGTTTCACACTGCCACGTTTTGTGGTGTGAATCACGCAGGCGAAGGAGTTTGAAGGGGTGTTTGAGATCCAGTCTGTAACAGCAGTTTCTTTTTATAGTGTGCTACTATAAGTGCACACACTCTGGAGGGACAAACCAGAGGAGCCAGTGTCCTACTTGCTTCCATCTACTGGGAGATGGCAGCGTGTGTGGATACGTGCGTGTCTGGTGAACAGAACAGCGCCTTTTTATTGTGGCCGTCGCCGGTGACCCACGCCGTCCTGTTCGCTCAGTGGATATCTGTTTAAAATCACAGCGAGCACAGATTTACAGACCAAGCGTCCTGGTTAAAGCCACGCTAAATTTATCTGCAAGTCAAGTGTTTTAAGTATCAAGGTTACATAATGGCTTTCAAACGGACTGGGTTCTCTTTGAAATGCATTTTAGAATTACTGTTTTTCCTCAAATAAGGACTTAAATAGAAGTCAGGGCTCTAATAACAGCCAGGGTGGAGTCGACGACAACAAATAAATGCCAGCTGGTAAAAAATACTACGGATGGTGCCTGGAATATTAATATACTGACACTTAAACATGTAATGCTGTCTCCTACTGCATTCATTTCATGCGTTAAAGCTGCTATTTTAATACTTGTTTATAAATCACTGACCTGAAGAATAATCGATTGTCCAGTTTGCCAAACTTGGCACTTACAAGAATAAAAGCCCTGTTAAACAATGAGTGGTTTTTAATCCACTGAAATGTTAAAGGGCTTTTATTATGTAAAAGATGGGCTTAATTTGGCAACTATGTGTCTGTTTGAATCACTGATCTGAAGAGTACATGCTTGATTGTCTGATTCGCCAAAGGTGTCTATTTAATTAAAGTCACAGATCGACAGGAAGTTGGAACTTACAGCAATAAAATCCCTGCTAAACTGCGAGTGTTTTTTATGCGCTGAACAGGCTTTTAATTTGCGAGAGATGAGAACTGATTATATCTTGAAGTGGCTTAATTTTACAACTACGGGTCTGTTTAAAACAGTGATCTAACCTGTCATTGCCTGACTTCAGGAAATCTACACTTACAAAAATAAATAATAAAATAAATAAATAAAATAAATAATAAATAATCTTATCCAGTTATTCACTGAAATGC
>JAQQAE010011052.1:0-13802 GCA_029823295.1 Pseudamia nigra | reverse complement strand
AGTGATTGGCCCAGGCACCCCCCCTACCCCCAAACCCCCCAAGCCTTCCACGGAGGGTCGGAGGTGTGTTCTGTCTGTCACAGGAGAGCCAATGTGTCTGCAATAATAGACCCTCCATTATTCCCTATAACAGAGGGTGAAGGGAGGGGGAAAGGGAGGCATTTAAAGGCTCGACACACAGTGGGACTCTCGACGTTGTATTGTTGCTTATTATTGTGTAATGACCAACTGTTGTCCTGAAGGATGTTTCCCTGTCAATTAAAAGATACGAGATTTTTTTTATTCCTGACATGTGTTGTCTTCTTTGCTTCTTGTGTTGTCATTTTATGTGTTTAGCACTAGAACCGTAAGAACAGTAGTTTGAACACACCTTCTTCTTCAGTGGTTTATTTTTATTATTTTTCAACATTCTACATTTATACATACAAACTGTGAGAGAATGTGTATTAGTGGACAAAGCGACTGTTATGTCACCCATTCATTTCTGAATGGCTTTTTTTGGGGCCAGTCGTGTTTTGACTTCCTAGATGAGATTTTGGAGCCAAAAATAGGATGTGACCATATTTGGATGAATAGCGATGGAGATAAAGGAGTATAATATGCCAGGGGTCTTATGGTAATGCTGACTGCTAGCGTACTGACTCAGTAAAACTTTACAAAGCATTGACAAACAAAGTCAAGTGAAAACACCCACAAGTACAGTATAGCCTCTCTCAGAAAAAAAAAGTGTATTATCAAACAACCATAAGCTACAAGGGTCTGACTTGAGTCGCGTTACCATAGTTCTTGAAATTTTTCAGATTGACTGACCTTCATTTCTTAAAATAATGATGGACTGTTTTTGCTCTTTACTTAAGTGAGAGAACGCCATCATTGTGTAAAGGTGTCATCAAAGCTAAGTGGAGCTTTTTTGGACAACGTAAAATGTAAAACATGCTCTGGGTTGTTAAAAAGTTTTTTACTACTTAATTCTGTATGTGTTCTTTCATAGTCCGGATGTCTTCAGTGTTAATGTACATTGTTGAAAATAATAAAATTAAAGAAAAAACTTTGAAGCAGAAGGTGTGTCCAAACTTTTGGTAATGTACCTCAAACCGCCAAAATTTACCCAGGCACCATTTATAGTCTGTAAAAATTGTCATAATACGAAAAAGTGTGTCAAGCCATAAGATGAGTTTGTTAAATCATCAGTTGTACTTTTGACTGGTTTTATAACTTCAGTAGCTTTAAAATGTACTAGTTACTTCACATGGTCATTAGTATAAATTAGTAAGTAAATACAAGTAAATCTCTGTCTCTTATTCACTGTAACCTCTCATAAATGTCAGTAAGTGACATCGCTTTCAAATAACATGTAAACAAATGCTGAGAATGTTTGAGCATAAACTGAAAATTAATGAATTTCAGTAGGTGTGAATGTCACCCAGTGGCTGTTATAGGTAGAGGATAAATGTCCATGCGTACATTCTGGATCAACAATAGGAAATATAAACTGATATAAGTTTAGGAGAGGTTACGTGATAGAAGCTATAATATTGAAAAGAAAAAGCCAAGTAATGCATAACTTAAACACAGTACGGGGTTGAGAGCCTGGCAGCATCAGCCAGGTCTGTCGTTGTGATGGCTTTCATTTACGTACTGCAACAATGTCAGCCAATTGGATGACAAAGACAGAGTGCAGAAGATATATATATGATCTGTGGTGGAAGAAATATTAAGATTGTTTACTTGAAAAGAACCACTATAGTAATTTATGAGACCTACAGTACGTACATATTATTGGCTGATGGCGTTAAAGTAGTAATTACAGCAGTATTTAAAAAGTGTAAAAGTATGACTGGCTCCTCTGACTGATTATCATGTGTAAAACCATCAGATACTGTTGTTTCTGCTGGAGGCGAAGCTCATTTGAAGTACCTAACAGAGACTGTGGATAAATCGGACTCCACATAAATAATGGAACAGCAAAAGTTCTGGTGCGGTATTGGATGATTTCACCATTTATTGAAATTGAATCACAGAGAAACTTGTAGAGGAAAAGCTCTGTTTGCTGGAGCTGACAACAAATCACAAACATCTGAAATGTATGCTGCACTACCCAGTGCCTTTTGTAAGATGGCACTGGTTACCGGTAAATAGAATTATACTGAACATTTTAAACCCTTTGACTGTTGAGTCTAAAAGTACATGCACAGATGCTAGTCCAAGGAAGTGCCAACCCCCATGGCTGAACTGCAAGTCCAATGCAGGGGTATTACAAACTGCAGTACCTTCAGTGTCCACAGGAGGCTGAGTCAAAAATGGCGTCACTCACCACAGAGTCCTGTTACTATGGCCAACTGTAGAGCGGAAATAAAGATGTTTACAGTGGCTGGTTTTGGCTTCTATTATTTATTTTCGCCTCTGTGGACACTGCGTGTTATCTAACTAGTCCATTTAAATGATCCAAATTGATTGACAAGTATGTCTAGACCAGAGGTTGTGCCCATTACAATCTCCCCTGCCGAAGCTGCTGCCCCCGTGACCCCGACCCCACGGAGAAGCGGTAGAAGATGGATGGATGAATGGCTGCAAGCAGTTTATCAGGGGCAAACCAACTTAGTTTGAATGCACATTGGGGGCGTTGTTTCACCCACAGGCTACATGCTTCGCATAGAGCCCTGTTGTCAAGTCCACACACATCTGCCTGAAACTGGTCCTTGGTCTGACTGAACAAGCAGAATTTCCACCAGGATGCGCATTTATGCACGATAACCTTTTCACCTCATTTAGCCTCAGCGATGAAATGATCAAACAGTGTTGCGCTTTCCCACCGGCAACAATTGTTGCCTAATATAAAACCTACATTTTCACCAAGAAAACCAACATGACATTTAAAAAATACATATCATGTGGTAGGGTGGGTTAAGGAGTGAAAAGCATGCATTAGTGTGCAGGGACAAATTTGGGATTAAACATGTTAACATAAACAGCAATAAAATGACAGAATAATTAAAATAAAAGTGAATAATAGTCAAGTAAATTATAAAATTGTGCACAAATTACCAAAGTAGGTAAAAAGGAAGATAATAATCAAGTAAATTAACAAAAAATAATAATGGAATTGAACAAAAAAAATCCACAAAATAAGCAACTAAATGAGCAAAAATTATCAAAATAATGAAGCAAGTGAACAAAAATGAGCAACATGAGCAAAAAACACTGAACAAAAAACAAATATGCTAGAAAAGTGAACACATTGAGCAGCATTGATAAAAAAGTCCCCAAAATAATCAAATAAGTTACAAAAATGAAAAAAAACAAAAAAACAAAAGATAGAAAAAAACTCAATGTATGACCATTATATGAGGCTGTAATAAATTCCACATTATAAAGTTACTCACTGCTTGGTGTTTGAAATACTCTTTTACTTAGATACTTTTGTTTAAGAGTACTTCTACTTGAGTCACTAATATTATAAAATAGCAGTACTTTTACTTGAGTACTATTTCTATACATGCAACATTTGGAGTAAGAGCCATTAAAGTGCATCATCATTTCTCCTGATAGTATCAAAATCCCCCTGAAGTCTGTCCATGTACAGCTTCAGAGGTGTAAATTTCCCTAAAACCACTATTTTTCTTGATTTGATCTACACTGATGGCTCTAAATCCATTAAACAGGGTTTACTTTTGCAACTGATGCAAAAGTATGAAATGTTTAAATTTTGTCTATTCTGAATCAAAGTTGGTTGTTACTTGTTCAAAGATACTTTCGAGCTAAAGAAATGTAAGTTATGGTATTTACACTGCCCCTTATTGAATCACCACCTTATTGTCCCAGGACACACTGGAGGGACTCTGTCTCTCAGCTGGCCTGGGAACACCTGGGGGTCCCCCCAGAGGAGCTGGAGGAGGTGGCTGGGGAGAGGGAAGTCAGGGCTTCTGTGTTTAGGTCATTGCCCCCGCGACCCTGACCTGAATAAGTGAAAGATGATGGATGGATGGATGGATGGATGGTGTTTAAACTGTTCAGAACACAAGTGTAAAAACAGGTCAAATTTGACTCAAACAGCATTTACGACCTCTTCTTCTTCTTCTCCTTTCAGCTGCTCCCCTCAGGGGTCGCCACAGCGAAATACCAATGATTCACATGTTTGACCTAAGCATACAAAATACTACCTGTGTACAAGTACCTGTGTATCTTTAAGCTGTTGTCACCAATGCAGTTCATCCTCGACATCTCAGAACCATGAGTTTCTAATCTTACTGTGTCTTCCTGCATTACAACACTAGATGGTGCTGTGAGTCAGGATTTGGAGCAGGAAGCAACGTGATCATAACCTTTAGTGCATAAGTGCTCTCTGTGCGTGTGCATGTGTGTGCCTTTATGTGGATGTGTGTTTGTCACTAAAGCAATGTCACTTATAATACGTTGCTGTAAGAACCAAAGGTCACAATGACAGATTAGAAAAAATAAAAGGGTGGAGGAGCCGCTGCCCCTCCTCCCATGACTCAAAGCCAGCTAATGGCTTTCTTTTAAATGACGATATTTATTTAAATGATTGTCTCCTTAATGGATTTACTGTTGCAAATGTAATTTGAATGTATTGCCCGTTTAGAATAAAGTTACTCTGTAGCTTTTTATTCATGTCAAACAGCAGTGTCGTCTGATGTGCAACAGACAGATTCTAGGGCTGGGATTGAAAGTAGCCCCTCAAAGCTGCATTCAAAGACTGACTTTGCTTGTGACCATTAAAGAAAAATCACTCTTTTTGGCTTATATTCCTTTGAAGTATGGTTTAAAAAGACAGACTTCCAGATACAAACACAAACCCATCTCCATATGTTCCTGCGCTTATCTCCTCTTCAAACAAGTCACTCACCTGGTGACAGTCTCCTGTCAGACAGCCAGCTTTTCCATCTTTATGATGCCATGAAACATCCGCTATCAGCTTTAATTGGATATCCATTTGGCTGCTCAGCAAAACGCCCTCAAGCTTGGTCATAAAAAAGTTCCCTCTTTAGGCACCTGCTTAGATTCAGCTTTGTCAGGTGGTGATATGACAGCTTTTTTCTGTTGGGACAGCAGTTATAAAGGCACAAAGGAAACTTTGCATCCAGAATGGGAGGCTCAGCCAAAAAGCCTGAGGTAATTTCACTCCAACTGTGAGGATATACACTCATTGGCCACTTGATTAGGTACAGCCTGCTAATGCTGGGTTTGACCTCATACAGTAGTTATCATAAGATGGTACACTGTGGTCATAAACAGATGGACATGGTCAACAGCAATACCCACGAGGGCGGTGGCATTTAAACAATGCACAGTTGCCACCACTGGAAGCTGCAGAGTTGATTCAAGGTAGGATGGATCCATGCTTTCATGTCATCCGTGCCATTTATGACCATAACATTCAAATGTGACAGTGGAAATCCCGATTCACTAGCCAAAGTATTGTTTTCTAGCCTTATATTGGCCACTTTTGCTGAGTCCATGCAAATTGTCGCCTTAGTTTCAATTCAATTTTATTTGTATAGAGCCAATCATAATCGACGATTATCTCTAGGCGATTCACAATTCAAGGAGACCGCATGACTACACAGAGTGTAAACTCAACAGAACCACCGAGAGCAAGCCAAGGTCAACGGGGGGAGGAAAAACTTCCTTTAACAGAAGAGAAAAACTAGCAGAACCAGCGGCTCAGGGTAGGCGGCCATCTGCCTCGGCCCACTGGGGTCTGTTTCCTGGTTTTCGCTGATAGGAGTGTGATCTTCTGCTGCTACTGTCCATTTGCCTCAAAGTTTAACATGTTGTACGTCCACAGATGCTCTTCTGAATTAGTCAGTTTCAATGAGTGGTCATTTGAGTTACTGTTGTCTTGTCTGGCCTCTGACAAGGTTTTTTCATCCAGAGAACTGTTGCTCACTGGATATTTTCTGTTTTGCAGACTATTTCTTGTGAGCACTAGAGACAGTTATGTTAAAATCCCAGTAGATCACCAATTTGTGAAACACTCAGAGCAGCCCATCCAGCACCAACAACCATGCCGTGTTCAAAGTCACGTAAATCACCTTATGTTCCCATTCTCATGCTTGGTTTAAGCTTCAGCAGGTTATCTTGACTGTGTCTAGATGCCTAAATGTACTGAATAGCTGCCATGTAATTTAATGATTAGATGATTATGTTAACAAGTTGTATTTGCAAGTGTATCTAATTAAATTGGCAGTAACTGTATATTTATAAAGTTTGTCTGAGCATAACACTGGACAATGGACAGGCCACCGTGTAGTGCTGTGTAGCTGGACGTGATGTTTGACTGATATCCTGGGATGTGGAAGGGAGATTAAGTGGTGGAAAGGAAGAAAACGTATTGTACAAAGTCAGGTTTTCACTTCTTTGTCATGATTATTGTTGCATTCTGCAATAATACCAATGCAGCAAAAAAATGACCATGGAGAAAAACACATGGCTGCTTTTTATTTAACATGGTCCAAAACAAACCATTTGGATGTTTTTTGTGATGTCACTGCCCTCAGTCAGTCTTCCTGGATCTCTACAACCATCATCAGAACTATCAGCATCTCCCTATGTGCTGGCAGGTTGTCTACACAATGGTATCTATGGTAATGGCAGGAAGGGGGAGTGGTCCAAAGGTGTGTGGTCACAGAAAAAGGATGTGGTCAGCAGTCATTCATTTAACATTTACACAGACATGTACTGAAACACCCTGCTTCGAAACAACAGAAAATGTGGAGTTGACAGACATGGTACAATCAACAACTGTGTGGTATTTTGAGCCAAAACTACATGTACAGCGAAGCATTAACAACGAAGCATTAACAATTCACCAGAGCAATGAAAATGAAGTATTTTATGCCTCTGGAGACCCCACAGATGTTCAACCAAATATCTTCTCTTTTGTTTTACATCAGTATATCAAAATTAATGTTGATAATGATATAAAACAACTTTTTTAAATCCTTAAAAAAAAAAAAAAAACCTTTTAGGTGATTTTTGTTGCAGAAAAGGCATAAAACGATACATTAACAATTCACTAGAATGGGGAAAATGAGGGAATTTATGCTCAAATTGCTCAGAGACGTTCCCTCTCAATGTCCACATGTACCTCTAATTTATTTAGCACCTCACTGGCTTTGATTTGGCTTCTAAACAACATTTGCAAGTGATTCATTTTGACTACGGTATAAACCAAATTTGTCCGAAAACTTGTCGACATCTCATTTGGACGCCTCCGGCTTCAGCTTTAATACTAGGCATCAGCAAACCTCAGACAGACTGCGGCATGTATCTGCTTTGACTGAAGGCACAATCAGCGGAAACAGGATTATCCAGAGCATCGCATTCTGCAGCCTCTGAGGACTGATCCAGGCCGCTGTCAATTTCCTTCTAACAAATTTAAGCAGAAATCTTATGGCGTTACCACTAAAAGGCAAATATAACGAGCAAGTAGAACATTACACAAATGGATACCATTTTTCTGAAAACTTCTCTCAAGCCCAAGTGATCCTTTTCAGACTCATTCTCACAATGAACAAAGCTCCAAACTCCCCTAGGAAATAACATACTATAGTATTCATTAAGTGCCTTTTTTAAACAGCATGCAGTGTGTGTCTAATCTAATTTCTCATGTTTCATATTATTTTCATTGATTTTCCATTTTGTCATGTTTCCCAAAATTTCCAGGTTCAACACAAACAAGACAACTTAAAAATCATCATATCTGACATGTCATGTCTGAAATGTCATTTTAAAAAATTACATTAAAAAATCCACATATCATAGGACTTGATATATATTATATTTCATATGTAATAAGAAGATAAGATGAATAACTGAATGGAATAAACTTTATTTTTACAGTTCATGGAAATTTGTTACAAGAACATAATTCAATAATATATAATTAATACATGTACATCATGTATAGTAATTAAAGATATAATACACAGAAATAATGATTATTTAACTTAATTAATTGACAAAACCAGATATGAAATAAATAAACAAAACAATAAAAAGGCAATGGATAAAAAGTGTAAAAATAAACAATATTTTTAACAAAGCGATAAATAACATAAATACAAATTAACAAAATAAGCAAGAAAAGAATAAACGTGCGGAAAATAATAAACAAATTAAAGAGAAATGAAAAGAATGATGAACACAGTGGACAAAGAATGAGCAAAATCATCAACAATATTAACAAACATGAAGACAAAATGAAGGAAATATTGAAAAAGAAATAAAATTATTCAAAAAAATGAAGATAATTGATTAAATAGTAAGCCAACTGATCAAGAAAGTTAACAAAATGAATCAAATAAGCAAGAAAAGTAGCAAAATTACACAAAAATGACATGAAACTATCAAAAAGTTTAACAAAAATGTACAAATGGCCCAATGAGAAAGACTCTGAGACTTATTTCATATCGCTACGAATTCATTTCAATGAAATTTTATTTTTATGGCGCCAATCACAATTGACGATTATCTCTACGTGCGTCACAACTCAAGGTCGAGACGTCAAGACTATACAGAGAGTAAACCCAACAGAACCACCGGGAGCAAGACAAGGGCTTGTTTGGAAAAGGCAGATTCAGCCAAACTTGACTTTTAAAGCAGCTGCTGTAAAACTGTAATGAGTGTGTGCATGAGCTGGAAGTAAAGCAGGCCCAGCAGGAGCTGTGTTTGCAGGGGATCTGCAGGAGGAGGAGACGGTCCAGTCCATGCTTTTGCAAACAGTGTCCAGGGCGTCTAGTCTGGGCTTGTGCAGTATCGCAGTCCATGAGTTTGGACAGAAGTGGACCCAAGAGCATGATATCTTCTTGGATGAACAGTCAGTCTGTGTGTGTATCCTCTGGGGAAGAGGTGAACTTGTATATGGTGCAGTTTCAGCAAGGAGGGTGTCATGTTCATCTTGACAGGTTTGAAATGGCTGTTGGTACAGTACTTCAAGTCAGAAACTGCATCTGTCCCAATTACAAGGGAAAAAAGTAGAGTCACCATGTAAACTGTAAATAGAAAGTGTTATATTTTATAAAACACTGAAACCTGATGATATAAATTGAAAATATTGCCAAATTCAGACCCTTCAGAAAAAGAAAAAAAAAAGAAAAAAAGAAAAAAAAAGAAAAAAAGAAGAAAAAAAAGAAAAAAAGAAGAAAAAAAGAAAAAAAATTCAGACCCTTTTTCATTGTTTTTGAAAAGTACATGCTCACTTTAAATTTGATGCAAGCACTGCATTTCAAAAAAGTTGGGCCAGGGTTATGTTTTCCATTCTCTTTTAATAACACTCTGCCAGTGTTTGAAAACACCAACAAGTTTCAAAGTGGAAAACAAAAAACAGAGCCAGAAAGAGGAAGACAAATGGAGAAAGAAAAAAATAAAATCATAATGAAATGACACAGAACCAGCCAAAGTAAGTATGCAAAGCACACCAAAGCGCTGAAATATCTAGTCCCTTTGAGTAATCTCTCACTCAGGCATCAGACAAGAAGCGATGCTGATAAGTCGAGGGATTGTACCATCAAGCTCTATACGCGCTAACTGATGCAGGATTTAAGCTGCTCAACAGTTTGTGGTCTTCTTTGTAGTATTTTGTATTTCACAATACTAAACATTTTCAGTTAGTGACAAGTCAGTACTGCAGGCAGGCCACTTCAACACCTTGACTCTTATACTACGGAGTCATTCGAAAAGAGTTGGGATGGAAATAAAATGTAAAAAAAAAATCCCAGAATGCAATGATTTTCAAATCTCATAAACCCGTATTTCATTACCTATAGAACATAAACAACATATTAGATGTTGAAACTGAGGCATTTTACCATTTCATGTAAACAACTAACTCATTTTGAATTTGATGGCAGTAACACATGTCAAAAAAATTGGAACAGGAGTAACAAAAAGCTGGAAAAGTAACACAAATCAAAAACAACTGGAGGTGCATTTGACACCTAATTCATTCATTCATTCAATCTTTATTTGTATAGCGCCAATCATAATCGCCGATTATCTCTAATTTGTGAGCATAACAAAACAATATTTCTCAGTCTTAACATCTGGAACAATCCCATTCTGTGTTTATGTTTTACACAGTGATTCAACTTTTTTTAGAAACATATTTATAGACATAGAAGAGAAAGAAACATTATATTTCAGACCAAATGGCATGGTTATAAGAGGACCCCCAGTAAAACAACACTTTAATACATGAAAAGGTCAAGATTTGTTGTATTTTGTGATGTAACCAGTGGTGCATCAACAAGCAGTGATGAAGTCATACTGCTCAGGGAAGTGGAATAATTTGTGAGCTCATCATATTATTCCATTGGTAGTTAATGAGGCTTATAGGTGCTTAGTCTGGAAATGCTCAGAGGAATGTGTGGGTGGCTGCAGAACACCTGACACTTCCTACAAAATACACCACAAAGGAAGAAGAAGAGGAACAGTTGTTTCGCCTCAATAATTACGTTGCAATGAGATGTCAAATGAGCTCATTTCCAAAGAGCTGTTTGTCAATTTAGGAGAACATTAGGTTAATGTATCCTGAAATACTGAGCAATCATTTAGCTCCTATTCTTTTAAGTGCATGTATAATTAATTAGGAATATGTTCCCTCAAGTTGAAAATAACAATATTGAGTAAGTTAACATTTCCTCTCTTTTTCTTGTCTTAAATTATTTTTTGGTACGTGTTCACATTTATACATGCCTGTTTGGTCAGTAAAAGCTTTTTAAGACTGTATACCAAGGGTGTTTTATTTGAATAAACGTAATTTTGTCTTTCTGGTCAATAATTAATGGGTTAAATGGCACCTTATAAATTCATGAAGGACATGAAAATGAATGAAAATAGCACCAAAATAAACCAAAAAAGTAAAATTATCAAGCAAATGAACACAATAAGCAACAAAATGAACTCAAATGAACAAAATAAATAAATAATAAATTGATACAGCATTGGAATAATCACAGTAAGGTACAAGGGAAATGAATTGAGCTCCATATGTTTTCTTGCTGTGTTGTATTGGATGTTACATCGTTGTTGAGTTCCCTGCTTACATGTGTGTGTTTGGGTGTGAATGTGTGAGCGTGATGCACACCCCTGGAGGCCATTCTGTCTGCCAGGCAGCTGTTTGCTGATCTGGCCATCCTCCCTCCTCTTCTTCCTCCCCCAGCATCTCACACACAGGCACATTCATACAGGTCACCACATGTGTCTAGCATCACCGGTATCAGGAACAAACAGATCTGGGTGATACATTTAAAAATATTACTAATAAGATATTCTCATATCATTGTACATTTTTAACAATTGTCTTCCTAAATTATTGAATGATTGCTGAAAATACCTTTTTTTTTCAGGACTTGAGGAGACCTGTGTCTGAAGCATCATTTCACGATGATGGAGATGATAGAGCTGTGCTGTGGGTTGTGGATTTGAGGGGCAACTCCAATAACAGCCTCATAAAACCCCTAATAAGCCTCTGAAATGCACATATGTGTGTCCTCTGGGTAAAGGGCATGTAAAGAACTTGTGACACCATTAAGTTGACAATGGCTCTTAGAAACATACAACAATAGAGAGGGGAAAATGATGTTACTAATCATCATAAAATATTCATTCAGAAATCATTACTTATTGCTGTTTTGTGTGAAGTTTTCAATCTTGTACATCACTGATTCATGAGCTTTTTCAGTTTGAGTCAAATAAGACATGGAATATAATGATTTACAAATCAACCTGTATTCAAGTGCACCACAAAGATAAGATGTCTAATGTCTAATTTTAGCAAATATTCACTCATTTTGAATTTTATGCCTGCAACAAGTTCCAGAAAAGCTGGGACATGGGCAGTGCAGAAAAGTGTGCTGTGGTCTGACGCGTCGACATTTCAAATTGTGTTTGGAAATCATGGCATCATGTTCTCTGAGCTAAAGAGGAAAAGGACCATCCATGTTATTCTTAGCACAAAGTTCAGAAGCAGCATCTGTGTTGGAACAGAGGTGTGTTAGTGTCCACGGCACGGGTGATCTGCACCCGTTACTCAACATACAGTATGTGTTGTATAATCTGAGTAACTTTATACAGAACGAGTATTTTTATCACTGCATTCAGTCACAAGAAAAAGTAAAAAAAAACATTTACAAAATTTGGCCACTGCCTCCAGAGGCTACAAATCCCTCCCAGTCCTGTCAGTCCCGGGGCTTCCTCCTTCTTGGCACAGTATCACATTTTTTTGGAGCTCTGTAATTTATTGTATAGTTTAAACCTGGCCTTTTGTTAGCTAGTTCCGGACAGCATGGCTCCCTACCAGCCTTGGCTTGTTATATATTATGTTTATACACTGTAAACCTTACATTTCTGAATAGATTAATTATTTTAACTTTACTCTGTGCATGGGTTTCCTTTATTGCTGTGGTTGGAGAGCCGGACCATAACAAAATGAACAAAATAATGTAACACAAACTACAATGTAACCTGTCTGCTTAAATTAGGAAAATCCATGCCATCTATAAGTTTGTGTAATCCAGTTGTAGAGGTCTGAGGATTCCAGAAAATCTTATGATTAAGTTACAATAGTAATGCTGAAGATCTGCTGCAGGAATTTCATGCCGTTCTCCTTTTCTTTGCTGTGATAGTCCTGCACAAGGATATGTTGCCAAACCGTCGGAGAGGTATTCTCAGGATCGGGTTGCCATCTGACATCATCCTTCTGGCTTCAGTGGACCATGATCGGAGATTTGTACAGGAGCAGTTTGACACAGTCAGAGTGAGAGTGAGCACATTCGCATCAGGTACCTCATGCTGAGCTCCTGGCACTGAGATAAAACTGGAGGATGGTACAGGGGATTTTGGATTTCTGTGACCCATTGTGCCTGCAAACCTGACCAGGACAAGTAGTGAGATAAATAATGTATATCTTGTTTGTGTATCTCTTTTTTCAAGTTGCTGTTATCTCATAAAAGCAGAATATTACGAATATAATTTCTACCACTGAATATATTTGGATAATAATAAGTCTGCATTTCAATGATGTGATCATTGATTTAATTTTGGGCTTGAACTTGGTGTAAACTATGCATGTTCTTCTCAGCTTTTGTTTGACAAAATGAACTTTCCAGCATAATCTCTTATCAGCTGCACCCATCCTCAAGCCTTGAAAGGACTGCGGAGACTGTTTTCACCCTCTGGCAAACTGACAAATAACTGTAATGACAAAAAGGTCACTGGTCAAATGTGGGCTATTGCATCTCCATTTGTGTGTCAAATCAATACTGTAAGAGGATACAGTATCAAATTGCAATGCACTGTGGGTAGCTTGCAGAAAATCAGCTAAAGGAAAGTATTAGAAAAGACTATGATGTTCTTGTTTTGAGGGATGCATGATACAATAATCTTATTTCTCATCTTGTGGATACTTGTAGTCCTTTATAGTGATTTTTGCAAATTCTATTTTTAATCCCTTATGCTTTCACTTTAATATCTTTAATACCTCCCTACAGAAATACATGTTATGCTTGTTATTCATAATATGTGTCCTAAAGGCACTTCACTGTAATCTTGGCTTTGATGGTATCACAGTTATATTCCTGCAGGGACTTAATATAATGTGTTTGTGGTAGTCAATAATAAGCTTCTAGTCACCTGACGGAGCCTTATGGCATTCTGTAACATGTTATCACATCTTTCCTTGCAGTTTTTCGGTTGTATTGTAAAGTAGGTAGCCTGTCTTGATTACTGCAGCTCTTTCTTGAAAAGGAACAGGCCATTTACTCCCCATGAACACATCATGA
>JAQQAE010011051.1:0-13802 GCA_029823295.1 Pseudamia nigra | reverse complement strand
TTCACACCAAGCTGCTTACCTACTGCACATCCAGTCTTCCCAGCCTGGTGCAGGTCTACAATTTTGCTTCTGGTGTCAGTTGACAGCTCTTTGGTCTTGGCCATAGTGGAGTTTGGAGTGTGGCTGTTTGAGGTTGTGGACAGGTGTCTTTTATACCGGTAACGTGTTCAAACAGGTGCCATTAATACAGGTAACGAGTGGAAACAGAGGAGTCTCTTAAAGAAGAAGTGACAGGTCTGTGAGAGACACAAATCTTGCTTGTTTAGTTTTGACCAAATACTTATTTTCCACCATAATTTGCAAATAAATTCTTAAAAAAAAACAGACAATGTGATTTTCTGGATTGTTTTCTCATTTTGTCTCTCATAGTTGAGGTAAACCTATGATGAAAATTACATGCCTCTGTCATCTTTTTAAGTGGGAGAACTTGCACAATTGGTGGCTGACTAAATACTTATTTACCCCACTGTATGCTACTTTCTCCCATAATATTATTGCACCCAGAAATAGTATTATAAAATTTATTTGACCATCATTATTGGGTTCTTTGACCATGAAAACCTACCATTAGCATTTGGAATCACATAGCTTTCATGCCAATTGAATGAGCTGTACATGAATTTCCCATAAAGGGATAAATAAAGTTTATTGTATTGTATTTTATTGCACCATATTATGAGTTCAGCAGTTATTCACCAAAAAATAATATTTCCATAATGACAGTTATCTTCTGGATTTGTCTCTGTAATTGTTGAAGACAGGTCAAATCTGTTGACACATTACTGATTCAGCAGACTTTCCACTACAATTTGGTCAGTTTCATGTCTATAGCTTTATTTACTACAGTAGCTACTTTCCCTCAACCCCTGTAAGTGTAAGCATTCTGAATCACTATATTACCCAATCTAGATCAAATGAGTTATGTTATGAACGAACAAACTAAATAAATAAATAAACAAACAAATACAGGCAAAAACATAACCTCCTTAGTGGTGGTAATGAAAAACAAAAATATAAAATATGTTTCTGTTTACCGTTAATTAATAAAATATGACATTGCAGATATGACTTAAATACACAAAGCCCATCACTGAAACATTGTAACATTGTAACAAAATGGTGCCATGAGAAAAAAATACTGACAAATGTCAGTGATACCCCTCAGCCTCTTTCCAAATCAGGACTTCAACTACATTGGTGTTTTAAGTTTGGAGACCTTAGACTTCTCCATTCATGGGTAATTCTTCTTCTTCTTCTTTTCCTTTCGGCGGTTCCTTTCATGGGTAATTACACTAACAAAAAAAATCAGATAAGTGAAACTTTGACCTTTACCTCAAGTCCAAGGTCACCCATTTTCCAACTTGACCGAGATCTTGACCTCACATCATACACATTTGGTGCAGGTTTTGTGACCCTAGGCCTTTCCATTCAAGAGTTATCACTTTAACAAACGGAAGTCTGACACCTGGCAGCAGCGCAATGACAATATACCTGCAGCCCAGATGATGAGGGGTTTAATTTAGTTTGGGCCAAATGACCCAAACTAAAGAAAAATGTCATTTATCTCCCTTTGAATTCTAACCTGCACAATGTTTTTGCAAAACTTCTGAAAATTTGTATGTTGGGTGATTTCCAGCAAATTTATGCATGGTATCAATTTGACAAGGCTCAGTAGCTCCCTTTTTGAATTATTGCATTCACAAGGTTTTTATAAAAGTTGGCCTAGCTGAAATTCGAACTTGACTGAGATATTTAATAGATACACCTATGAGATCAATTTGGATAGCTTGTATTACTTCCTTTTGGAGTTACAGCGTTCACAAACTAGATGTTGACGTCCAGCCACCCACCTGGCCGCCTGGGTGACAACAACACCCCACAGCCTGTCGACGCTGAGGGGTAATGAGATGGAAATAAATCTAAAATGTTATTTTCTGTGAATCTCTCAAAATATATTATCCAGGTGAAGGAAAACAATTACCATGATTGTACAAAATAATTGCTGTAAGACATTTATATAATAATGCTGTTCCCCATATTCATTGTGGAATAGGAGCAAAATTGTCCTGTTTGTTTCTATTTCTTTAAACCAGCACATCCCAATTGTTTTGTGCAGTGTGAACTGCAGGATGAGGTCGCCTTTTTTGGAAGTGAGCCCTGGCATTAAAATGGATAGTGGCTTGTTATTTTGCATGGTGAGGGAGACAGTAACACAGAGAGGGGAAGGGGAGAAGAATGACTAAACTGACTAAATAGTCAGAACACCGATGAATTAGAAGGTCAACTTTAATGACTCACAGTCTCATAGGACTCAGTGGGATATGGTCAGCATATAAGAGAAAATAGCTCCAAGTACAAACAAAAAGAGACGATTACATCTCATTACATTGGTGGCCAGCAGTGACCTCGCTGTGTCTCATTCATACCACATGTTGATTTTAATTTGAGACTAATAAGGACTTGCTTGAGGAGATTTACCTCTGGGCAGCAGCATCACTAAAGTGAGCTGCAGCAGGTGGCAAAGCACATTCTGAAGGCTGAAGAGGACTGAAGGGTCTGCATGTTAGAGCTCTTGTTTAAAAAATGGCCTTTTCTATGCTTGCACTAAAGTTGGATGACATAATTATATAGATCTCATGATGGAAAACTTGTTTTGATTTGGCGATACCTTTTCTACAGCAAAATCTTCCATTATTATGGAACATGATGTGATTATATTGATCTCTATAACGCCAGATTGATGGAAAAAAGTGCATGGGGAGCATCTACAAAATGCAAGAAAATATTTTGATGAATTTGGTATTTTCAATCTAATCCAACTTTATTTATAAAGCACTTTAAACAACCAACCTGACCAAAGTGATGTACAGAGAAATAAAATACACAGCTCACACAATACAAACCATAAAATATCAAAACAAGCTAAACATGTAAAACCAGTAAAATTAACAATAAAATCAATACACATGATAAAAATCAGTAAGATCAACACCCTTTTAAATCGGATATCCTAATTAGAACCAAAGGCCACAGAGAAGAAATGGGTCTTAAGCAAAGATTTAAAAAGAGATAAGGAAGAGGCCTGTCAGATGTGTAAAGGCAAAGCGTTTCAGTTTAGGAGCTGCAACAGCAAAAGCCCGGTCACCTCTAAGCTTATGCTTAATGTGAGATTATTTGTGTCATCTCTTGTTGTTCTTGCACTTTCTATACGGTCCCCACACACTTTTCTTGCCGTCGGTCTCACATACAGATCTGTATAATTCACACAGCTGATTTCAATGAAACATTGGTTGTCTACCTTACTATAATCAGACAGTACTGTAATCAGATATATGATTTGTCTCTTTACAACTTGTCATTTATGGTCTATGGATCATAGTAGGTCAATTCTGTTTGTTCTCTTGCACGTGTGGGTCAGTTCAGGAACATTAAGAGTTCACACAAGAATATGGTATACGACACATTTTAAAGAGTAATGTGAGCTGTCAACCAAAAAGTCGGATCTGGGCAATAAATACGAACTGTGCACTTAGGCTTGCAATCTGAACATAGCCTAAAGGTAATGATTGTAACCTGTGATCTGTTAGCTTGTAATGAATATATGTGTGTATAAAAAGTCAGCAAGTTCCTGGGCTCCATTTGGCCCCGATGGCCCACCCCTCATCTGCACAATAGATCCTAACATGCATTTCACCATCATGTTTGCGCGAAATAATTTTAGATAACAAAATATGCACCCTGTGATGAACTTATGACTTGCCCAGTGTGCACCATGCTTTCACTCTAAGTCAGCTGTGACAGGAAGTTTAGTCATGCACTCTTGAGTCTAATAGTATATTCAGTAAAATAACAGACCTACTCATTCTCTCACAGTCAGACTATGTTATGTTGTCCAGAATCAGTTTTAGTATTCTCTGTGCATGAGATGTTGTTTAATAGCTGCTGAACTCAAATACCATATTTTCAGTCATTACTGTGTGTTAACTTTAATGTCTGGTTAGAGTAGTAACTTGCATTTTTTTGTACATTTGCCTACATAGCTATATTGCAACACTACTGCCCAAACCAAACTTCCCTGTGGGGAAAAGAAATGATTTCGGATCTTATCGATTCTTATCTTACAAATGATGTAGCCGGGGAGAGGAAAGTCTGGGATTCCCTGCTCAAGCTGCTGCCCCCCGCGACCCGGCCCCACGGATAAGCGGTAGAAGATGGATGGATGGATGGATGGATGGATCTTACAAATAAAGATTCCACACTGATGGATAATCGAGTGCATCTCTGGTGAGCAGCATTCAGTTAATTCCCCTTTTCTTGAGAAGTTAACTTATCGGAAATGTGTTGGACACAAATAAAAAAATGTGTCTAATGTGGCTACGAACTTATCAGATTGTAAGCATGCTTTGCACTTGTGAATGAATTAGTGTACCACAGCTGTCGACTATGAGAAAAATGAAGAGGCGACCATTGTTGCTTTGTAGTCCACCTGTGGATTATGACAGCTGACACCTAAAAGTCCAAAATCCAACCATCACAAATGCAACCAGTTATCTACACATATGTCCAAAGCTACCATATGCAAAGCTACCACTTCTACTCAACATGCTCTGATGGAAACAGAAAAATTGAGGAAAATAGTAATATACAGAAAGTTAAAATCTAAAATAACAGTAAAATAGAGTGTTTCATTTATCTATTGCCCTGATTATTACCTTAGCATTAGCTGAAATCTCCTGGACCCCTTTGTTTGCAGCATCCCTGATGATGGGAGTAATGAGACCTCTGTCAGTCGCAACCGCGATTGAGATGTGAACAGAATCAAGTGCACAGGGTCCATCACCAGACCATGTCACATTCACTTCTGGCATTTCCTAATATAACAGAAACGCAAAGAAAAGACAGACCAGAATTCAGATCACATCATATCAAGTCCTTTAAGATAGATTTAATGAGTGCATAAAACCATCAATACTGAACAAATAACACTGTGTATCAACTGCATCACTGACAGTTCAATCATGATCCAGAAAATGTATATGTTTATTACGGCATATGTGGAAAATCACATTTATTTAGCCCTAAACATATTCTCATATGTAAATACTATTAATCCAATGGTTTGATGAGGAAAGATTTTAAAATTATTTATTAGAGGTCGACTGATTATCGGCCGGGCCGATTATCGGCGCTGATATTTGAAATTTTGACGTATACCAGTATTGGTGTTTTTTTTTTAATCTGACTGGCTGATATCAAGAAGTCAATTAAAAACTGGGTTATTTTGGCTCAGCCCCCCCCCCCTCCTGCCACTTCTGTCTCCAGCATTGTTCCACCCACAGCGCCATCTGATTGGTTAAGGAAGCCACAGTATGTGTAAGTCGTGTGTGTGTGTCCTCACACACATACACACGGCAGAGAGGTAACGTTTTCTCGTGTGGAGAAGCTCCGGAAAGCAAACACGTGTGTTGAAGGTAAATGCAGAAAACTATCCCGAAATTGTAATAAAAACCACAGTTCTCTATATCTCACAACTACTACAGTGTGTAGCAGAATAGAGTGGAGTAAACATTAGCTGCCGCAAACGTACCTCCCAACATGTCCGCGAATTATTTGAAAGAAGGTGCTGATAATAGACAGTCAAACAGTCCGTGATAGTAAAAGCGTGTGTGTGTGTGATTGAAAGAGAGTGCGTAAAAAACTCAATTCACTTGTTTTTTGTAGGGAAGCATGCCAAGATGGAGGCTGTTTAGTTTTTACCATAACATTAGTTGTCCGGTCTGGCTCTAAACACTCAGCAGACTATGTATTAGCAATGGGGAGAATGTATGTGATGTGGAGAATAGTGTGTGTTTGTGTGAAAGTCGCATGAAAAACTCTACAGCTCACGACTAGTACAATAACTTGTGAGTCTAGGACCCATGCACTTCATTTGTTTGGTTAAATAAACATGCTTTAAGCATTTAAACAAAGGTAAGTGTTTGTATTATTCAACATTTTTTCGCCAATTTTTACACTTTTACTGCAAATGAATATCAGCTCCAAATATCGGTTATCGGCCTCCTTAACTACTAATAATCGTATCCGTATCTGTCCTGATAAACCCATATCGGTCGATCACTATTATTTATGCTAACCTTGAGCCATACAAAAAAGGTGTTCTGACATTGTGCAATTGCTGAAGAAAAACTGTGTTTAATGCTACGTAAATCAGGCATACAGTACCTCATGTGAACTGGTAAATAAGTACCCAGTTGTCCACATTCCTCTGTTAAGTGTACTCATACCATAAAATTACTGTACCACATTTGTTTAATAGACCTAAGACATATCACACCACACTTATAAGTATACCTGACATAAAAAAATTACATTAAAACAGATACAATCGTCCACCAAAGGTGATACATAAAGTAAAATTACTATGTAATGTTCAGTGTTGTGGGGCCTTTCTGTTTGCATGTTCTCCCAGTGTCTGCGTGGGTTCTCTCCAGGTACTCCGGCTTCCTCCCACAACCAAAAAACATGCACTAGGGGGTTAGGTGAATTGGTCACTCTAAATTGTCCATAGGAATGAATGTGAGTGTGAATGGTTGTCTGTCTCTATGTGTCAGCCCTGCGATGACCTGGCGACTCATCCAGGGTGTACCCTGCCTTCGCTCAAGTCAGCTGGGATAGGCTCCAGTATCCCCCCCGACCCTCACGAGGATTAAGGGGTAGAAAATGGATGGATGTTCAGTGTTGTTTACATGCAATGCTACTGAAACATTCTTAACTGGAATAACTCAATTATCAGAAGACCACACCCATTTCCCTCCACTCATTCCTGAAATCAAAGTTTCTCTTCCCATAGAATTCATGAAAACATAAGGCTGATGTGTTTTCTTAAGCATTTTCACTCTGGAATCTATGTTTAGTCCTATCCTTATTATACTTCAGCTACTAGGAAATTCACCACAAGAATGACTTAGCAATATGGAGAACAGAATAACACTCCTGCATCATGACTGTTTATGAACTATAGCATTTACCTACACACAGTATATTGCACTGCACTAAGACTTCAAAGATACATACTTGTAGATTGAATAGGACATTATGAATGTAAACATAGTAAGGAATAGAATGACAATAATAATAAAACTATAAAACTGTTAACTGTGATTACCAAAATTAACAAACATACTTACTTTAAGTGTTACAGCAGCTGCCTTGATAATGAAATCATTAACAGAAACTTTGATCTGCTCTGAAAAGACAAAAAAAAAAAGACAACGATTAAAGTGAATGCAAAGCAGCACTTTCATTATAATACAATTAATAAAGCCTCAGTAAAGAGGTGGCCATTACAACAATTTCTCTATGGGGAAAAATTAAGTACCTATTCTATTTTCTATTCTATTACTTTATTAGCAGGACGACAAACGTGCAAATGAGAACATTTAATTTCTAAATTACAACATTATTAACCTTATATTCTTTGATATATGGTATATAAAACATTTGCTCAGTGAGGGACTTTCTACAGCATGTAAACTTGTGCTCCAGTTCATCAGAAGCAGGCCCAGCTGCTTAATATGTCACTAGCTTTAGCTGCAGCCCCCTTCCTCTATGTCACCAATGGAACAGGCAGGCTTGGCCTGGCATCACTGCCAACTTTTACTAGTGTCCATAGTGCTGTACCAGACAGTTATGAATGCCGTGAGCAGGATGATTAACGAGCTAACCGTGAAATCGCCCTGCTCCTGAACAATGAGAGTCCGCAAAAACAACCGGGGAGAGAATCCCTTAATACGCACACAACCTCGCTAATAGGTCTGGAATGGTCATCCCATTTCCTCATCACAGTGATGAGACCAAGAGAGATTTACTGTGTGACTGACAAGCAATGTTAAGCTAAATAAAGCCAACTGCATAATAATGTGTTGAAATAAATGTTTATAAATGAGATTAATAAAGATGTATCTTGATTTAGTCACATGCAATATTGTTATACTCTAGGAATCCTTGTATCCAGCTGGTACAGATAAATATTTTCTCAGTTCAGTGTGGTTTATGTGGATCTGCCTGTGGCGTAAACCAAAACTTTACCTTAAACACACACATCCTGGCTGTTAAACAAGAAACTGTGGTTAGTAACAGTTGCTGGGGAAGTCAGTGTGAGGCTGGGAAAGTAAAACAGCAGCCTGCCAAAAAGTACTGCAAGTATTTCATTTATTATTCAAGCTACTGTACACTAGTTTCATTGTATCTAAAAAGTGTACCGAAGGTCCAATCGTGTTTCCTGTCTTGCATTTGCCTGCACACATCCTTTTCTCAGGGTTCTTTAAATACTTTTCTGGAACTTGAAACTGTCAATTAACACAGAACATTCATCACCCAGCAAGTCGGACCAAAGAGTTACCATTCTACACAATCAGTGAACACACTGTGAATCACAGAAAAAATGATTCTCATCAATACATTATGCTGTACTGTATATACACAGGAATGACTATTTTGGCCATATTTCCATGTTTTTTACACTGATCTTGTTTTCCACCATAATTTGCTTAGTGAAATAAAGTGGGATGTTTCAGATTGTGAGATGCAAACACCCTGTGAGTCACTGTCAGATTAGAAAGAACAGGCTATGTACAGGGTATTATGTGACATTCCTTTTCAAGAGATAATCTGTCATAAGTGGTGACATGTGGTGTGAAGAAAGACCCTACTGATCAGTGGAAGACGATAGTATTGCAAAGATTCCACAACACATGGTTTGACCCTCAGGAATCTGATTCAGTGAAACCATCTAACTATGGGGTGGCACACCTCATAAACCATGCAACTGATAAAATACTAACCTTCCTCTTTCTGAGAAAATACTTAATGTACCAACACCTTTCAGTTTTGCTACAGATTGTCATCATTTTCAAATGAGTAGTCATGTGAAAACCCTGAAAACCCAATCTTTATGAAACCATTCTCTGTCAAATGTTACAATCAGTCATTCAGTTGAGGGCACAATGCCAATATGTGCATGTAGAGAGAGATGAAGATGCATAAATATGGCATTTAAAGGTTGTGTTTTTTACCTTTGGCCAATTCTTTGCGGAGGTGAATGACAGCAGCCATGTCACAGTCGACCGAGGCATAAGCGTGTGGGATGGTGGTCTTCGATTGTGTTAATCTTTGAGCAATCACACGCCGGACATTTGAGGCTGGGATTTCTGTGAAAGTGCCCTGAGGAAGATAAGATTAAGGAAGGGGAGGTAAATATTTGATCAATGAGTACAGAGCATGTTGAGGGAGAAAATAGGAAGAAGTCGAAGACGAATATGAAAAATTGGCAGTCTGTCAGTGCCCATTGATTTCTAGACATCTCTGGGCTCTCATTAATCACTCAGAATTTCATAGGGTTAACAAATTAAAGACCACAAGACTGTTTATAATACAATGTTTTGTTATAAAAAAAAAAGAAGAAGCTGGTTATTTACAAATTCAAATGCTGAATTTTAAATATTTATGGTGTATACATCATGAAAACTAAAGAGCAAAGGTCTTTACACACAAGAGTTTTTTGCGCAATGAATGCGCACATCACATGACTAAAATGATGAGAGAATACCCACACTACTGTGTTTTGTATAAAATGATCTATAGTGAGGAGATTATGTAACAAGAACATAATATCAATTATCCTGACTGAACTATGTGTGTCTTTTTATCTGGACCTGCACACAGACCGACAGCAAGAGAAGACACTGTAGGAGCTTAATGGATAAACAGACTGCAGATGGACAGGCTGCACATGAGGCTCCAGGTGAACACGAATCTGTTACTACTACTGTCTAAAAAGGTTTATACAGAGCATTGCCACCAGTGTTTTGATGTGAAATTGTTGTTGATGAATATATTTTACTTTCATTATTTTTTGTTACGCCCTCAATATGTAAAGGCCTTAACAAAGCAACAAAAAACACACACTCAATTAGCTAGATGTGTATGTATTGAAATGATGTACTGTACAGTTATAGATATAGATAGTATAGATGAACAATGAATTCTGAATTGTACCAGCAAATTCTAAAGAAAAAATGTCAGAAAATCTGTAGGTAAGATGAATCTCAAGAGACCATGGGTTATGCAACCAGATAACCCCACGCAGACAAGTTGTTCTACCAAAGAATAGGTTAAGTAACAACAAAGTAAATGTTTCAGAATGTCTAAGTCAGTGTTCCAACCAGGGACTGGGCTGATATGTAGCACTGAGTTAACAGACATGCTTAGCTGCAATTACTGACACACAAGAGGGTCAATCAAACAACTGACATAAACACACTCTTGAAACTCACATAGTTGTGATAATGGATAATTTCCTCAATAAATAAATAACCAAGTGTAATATTTTTGTCTCACTTGTTTCATTGAATTGCACCTGTCTACTTTTAGGACTGATGTTTTAGGTCATATTTATGCAAAAATCAAAAAAATTCAGAGGGGTTTGCAAACTTTTAAGCACCTTTACATGTTTACATTTATGATATCATATTATCTTATCTTTCTTTAGGATGAAAAGAGAAGTATATTTTAGGCAGCTAGCTGATTCATACACATCAACTAGAACCCTGGGCTCCACAGACGTTGGCAGTTATGGGAAATGGCTCAGATTTAACCACTGTATTGTCTTCACATCTGGGAGTGTTAAAAGATAGATATGGTACTCAACCTACATGACACAGACTTGGCCACCCTGGGAGCTCCACATACACCTGCTTTATCTTCTTGTAAAAATTTGAAATAGGATAATTTCTACATACCATATAAGGGTAAAAGACATGTCACATAATATACTGTATGTCTGATGATATCCTGTGTTTGAGATAATGCAAGGAGTGCTCACCGGTGCTCCTGGTTTCCCTGGAACGGAGAGAGGAGGTATGTTGGGTCTGCTGCCTGGAGGTGGAGGAGGAGCTGCTGGGGTAGAAACACGACTTGGCGCAGGTGGTGGTGCAGCTACGGCGGGGGCAACTTTGGGGGCTGGAGATGTCTTCAAAAGATTCAGTGCATCTCTGTTAAAATACACACAACACAGTTAGATAAAGATGGTGCAAACAGTAAAAAGTAAAGTAGAACACTTATAACTTGCTCAGATGAAGATATTTTATAGTCCACATTGATGCATGTGAGCTCTTTATGTGTACCTATATGTGTAGATCTGTACAGTGACTCCTCTGATAAAAGAGGCTCTGCTTATTTCTATTCACTTCTTTTCTGCATCAAATTACTCATATTTTGGAAATGTTAATTTTATTTAAAATATTATGGCAATTGCCAAAAACAATACTTACATGACTAATCAAATTATTCAGCTGTACGTTTCCATTTTGTGAGCTTATAAGTACCACTCCAGTTATATCTGGTTTGTTTCTCTTGGGCTTTTAGACACAGAGGTAACTTTCGGTTATCCACTCGGGCACTCCCTGACAGGTGTCATGAGAACCATTTGTGAGTCTCAAACAAATCTGATCAGGGTATGGCCAGGCTCAGGTGTCAGTGACGGCACAGGGCAAGTTTATTCAAAACACTGGCTCCATGATCATTCCCACTGGTACTGAAGCACTCACATGCTGATTTTCTATTCAGCCTCATTCTCCTAAAGCAGCACGACAGCAAAATTTATTTTGTTACGGTGCTTCAATGTCACACTTACACCTCAGATGTTTGTGAATTCCCCACGAGGTAGCCATCCTACCTAAAGCAAAAAAGGGACTCATAAGATAACAACAGACAACAGCTTCACAAAAGAGAGGATGTGACAGTGTGATGCAGTTATGGATACTGTAGATTGGTAATGAGTAGAGACAGACATAGGAAAGAGAAAGAAAAGAAGGTGGGATTAGCAATATATTAGGTGATCTACTTTAGTAATTTTTTTTCTGCCATTCATTTTCTGCTTTAAAAAGAAACAACAGAGGAGGGTATCAGGTGTGCCTCCATGAAGCTCTCGTTTCAGTTCACTGCACTAGGGTCCACCTACCCACATTCATTGTTTTGTCTGGACCAGCTGCCTCTGCCCTTAGCACATATATTTTGCCCCTTCCCTCTCAGCGCTGCATCCCTTTTCCCCCTACACTGCGATTGCTCCTCCCTTTCTCTTAGTAGTCTGAGTACAGTATTTGTATGTGGAAGGACTGAGGCAACTTGGAAATCCCCCAAACACATGCTAGCACGAGCTGTCCACAGTGAATTAAATGTAACACAAAAGCTTTTTAGTCTCTTTTTTTAGAAAAACATAGGAAGCTAATTTTTATGGAATTAAACAAAGTTATTAACAGACTGAATTTTGTCTTACTTTACTAATACTGCACCCTCAATGAAAGGTAGAGTAAGGTGAGACAATCCTGCCACATTTTTACCAGATATATCAGAAAAATCTTCCATTTTTAATTTGTTGAAAAACTATATGCAAATCAGTCCACAGCAAACTGCAGTGGCCTCTTAATGATGACACCATTGATACCTTTGTGTGACCATCGCCTGATCTACAGTCACAGGAGGTGAGTGCTTTTCACACTGACCATTTACAGTCCAACTGACAGCCAGAGCAAAGGAGCCTCTGAAAGCCTGGGAGAGACTGACTGGAATATTAAAAAGGGCACATACACACTAGTGTGCACATCAAAAGTAAATGAGCACGTTAATAAACTTTGTCTTCTACTGCCACCTAGGACCACAAAGTCTATCTACATAATAAAAGGTAGAAATAGGTATATCACTACTATAAATTTCAACTCATATGCATACTTGCACATGGACACAATCAAAATAACATCGGGATTATGCATATTGTGGTTATTTTTGTAGCCTCTTTCCAACACAGTGGTATCTTGGACAATGAACTCTTTTGACAATGAAAAATTTGGATACCGCAGAAAAACTGCAAAAAATTTCACTCGGACAACGAGGTTTTAATTGGAGAAGGAATAGTCACTTCTGGGTCTCGGCGAAGCAAACAGCTGTTAGCCAAGCTAACACAGGCTAACGGCTAATAGCGTTACCCTGCCCGCTGTCCCGGGCAGCGGCGTACCAGAGTTGTTCACAGTTATGGACGTGTGCAGTGTCCACAGACACACTACCAAGTCATAAGCCAAGGTAAGAATACATTCTAAATCATTTTTAGAACTAATTTCATGCATTATGTTTCAGATAATTAACATAACTTCCTTTTCATATAATAATAATGAATAAATGTGCAGGTAGGGGTGTGTAATATATACTTTATATGAGAGTTTGTCGTGGGTCCGGAACGGATGAATTGGTTTTACATGTATTTCTATGGAAAAAGTCCATTCAGATAACGAATCATTCGGGTACTGAACGTGATGCCGGAACAGATTAAATTCGTTATCCCAGGCACCACTGTAATGACAATTTTATGCAGAATAACACTGTAATTAATGGCTCATAAAAATACCCCAGCAGCACTCCATAATTTAACTGCATGCCAAAAAATGAAGGTCATGCAGTGAAATCAAGAAATGGTGCGTGGCTCAAACAATTAGCTGATTATTAATAAAAAATGATAATAAATGATAAAGCCGATTAATTAATAAAAATAAACAAGTCAATTAAGTGAGTAAGTCTTACGAGTGACTTATTCAAGACATTTATTAATATTACTTCTTGTTTGCATTTTAATGACTTACACATATACAAGGTCACCACCAAATACAAGGTCACCATCTGGATTTAACTAAGCAAATAGGTACAAGCCTCCCATTGGATAATTTCTGCATGGGTGATTATGTTTCAGCTGGCAA
>JAQQAE010011050.1:0-13803 GCA_029823295.1 Pseudamia nigra | reverse complement strand
CAAGGATTAAGGGGTAGAAAATGGATGGATAGATGGATGAAGAAGATAATCCACAAATGTACAAAATACTCACATGAAGCAGTTTAAATGGACCTTTTACTGTTTTTTATCACTAAATGTAAATGTTCTGTAACTCTGGGCTATTACAAAAATCCACTTTATGTAAATAATGACAGTTTTGTTCATTTCTTCAACTATATTTTTCATTTTTGTTCATTTTTGTTCCGTTGAACTTCCTGTGCACTGTATATTATATTTTGGCATTTTATTGCCTTCTATCCAGTTCAACCCGGTCCAATTTGTTCTCCAGCTCAAGCTGATAATGAACATTTTAACCTTAAGCTGTTTCTCCCACAACGAGAACAGTCTTCACTGTCATGATATAATTGAACTTTTACTCAGTCTGTTCTGAATGGCCAAAAAAACAACATAAAATTGAATTCAGAGATCCAGCAGATAAGATAGACTGATAACAGGAAAACTGGATAGGAAATAAGACCAGAACTAATCAAGTTGCCCAAATCGACATGTCTGTGGCTGCAGGCCGTCGGCACAGTATCTGTTTGATGCCCTTTCTGTTGGAGAACAGCTGCAGGTGCACAACCGCTTTCTTATTTTATCAGGATGAGAGTTATGTTGAAGAAGCTTAACTGTGTGAATGTTGGACGAGTTCATCCAGAAGTGTAACAGTTACTTTTAACTTATTACTCACATACACAGTGTGCATGCATCACTCGCAGTACAGACCTTCATTTTGTTGCAGGTGTAATTTGACCTACTATCATCCAGCATTGTGCTTCATGGGTAACTGTGGCCTTATGTTTAAGTGAATTGTTTCGTTACAAGTTTACTTAGTGTGTTAGTGTTGAAGGACCTTAGTTTAGGTTTGACCTTAGTTTGTAGGCACACGCGAGGCAATTAACGCAACAAATAGTAACAAATATGACTTGTTACTGTGAAAAGTAAAGGCGTTACAATAGCTAAAGTGCATTGTCACACCTGAAAATTTGAGTCAGGCATTTAGTCAGCATTTAGGCTGCCTTCATTATCTACATGTCTTGTCCTACATGGCTGTGTGGATGTATTTTTTTTTTTAATCATTATTAAGTGAATCTTTACAGAACGAAAAACGGGTGACAGACATGGTGGCACATTTTAAAGCAGAAACAACAAAACAACAAGCAATGTATAAACAGCAAGACAAGACAAATAGGCCTACATACATCAAATGTGTAGTTTAATGTGTGTGTGCATGTGTATGTACAGTATGTGTGAGCGTGTCTGCATGTGAGGGGAATACTGTACTTAAATGGTGGGGCAAGTGAGAGCGGGTCAGTTATAGTAATTGATACATAAATAGTAGGATCCTAGAAATTATATAAATAAATACCAACAATAAAATAAACAACATTTTTATTCAGAGGTGTCTATTTTTTTCCTTTTCTCCTTTCGTTTAATTTTTTTGTGAGATTCCCTCCCCAGCCGATCCCGGGTCCTGAGGAGGACGCAGGCTGGAGAAGGACACCGCGTGTTATTAGTTCACCTCATTTATAACTTTAGCTTTCGATGATAGTCTTGATAGCGACATGTGATTGAAGTATGAAGTTTGGAAACACCCCGTTTTTTATTATGTTTACATTGCACATTAATATTGAAGACATCCAAATTGCGAAAGAACATGTATAGAATTATATAGAGAACAAAAAAATGTTGAACAGCCTAGAACATGATTTATATTTTAAATTGTCCAAAGTGGCCACATTTAGCTTTAAATGGCAGCTTTGCACATTTATGGCATTGTGACATCAGATTGAGGAAGTCGTGACCTGGAATGACTTTCACATCACAGTCAGCTGTCTTGTGCAGTGGAATAGTGGGGACAGCGTCAATAGCCCCTTTTAGTGCCGCTACAATTACTGTACAAGTCTATATTATGAGAAGAGACAAGTAAAGACATTAGTCATTACTTTAAGAAAGGAAGGTCAGTCGATCCAAGAATCTCAGTGCAGTCACTAAAGCTATCATTCCATTCCATGTTCTTGTACCACGTTTAAAATAGAAACCACCAGCTGGGTTTCCATCCAAAAGTACGTGTCTCATTTTTAAAGTGAATTTTCAGAAGTTTGATAGAAGGAAATGCACATCTGTGTCTGTGGGTTTGAAATTCCATCAACACTGGAAGTTTGATCTGCAGCTTGTTATTGTAGCATCACTGTGTGATTACGGGGATGTGATCAAGGCGACTCAGAAGCAGATGGACAGCTCACATTGAAGCCTGAGCTTAGCTACTAGCTTAGCTTAGCTGCCACCGATGCATGAGGCTGATGTCATTTCTGCATGTTTCGCATTTGTTACGCACTTTGTGTTTCCATCAACTGATGAGCATTTACTTTTTTATGCAGCAGATTTTTCCACCTCCTTAGGTTTTTGATGCAAATTTTCAAACTTTTTTGAAATTTGAGGTGTTTCCGTCAATAAATTAAATGTGCATTTTCAAAATGTGCATTTAATTCACTGACTGAAGGAGAAGGTGTATCCAAGCTTTTGACTGGTAATGTAGATGTGAAAGTGCCCTAAGTAACTGAACCAGACAGGCACTCCCAGGACATATTTTATGCAGATCTCCCAGTAGTGAAATTCAATCACATGCCCTATCTGTCAAGGTTTGAAGAATTGAAACAAACAATGCCCTTTTTTACAGATCAGCGCTACCTTTTTGAAACCTGAATTACCGGTAGGTTTTTCTGCAAACCTAACAAATAAACAAACTCACGGTAACAAAAACATAACCTCTGTGGTGAAGTAATTGTCCTGCTGCCATCCATCCACCCCTCTGACCAACTTGACCTTACTTCTGTTGCACATAGAACTCATTACACTCTGCGCTGGCACCAAACATTGGCATTGGATGAAAACTGCAAAGCCCCGGACTGAGTGAAAGAAAGAAAGGAGAGCCGGATGAACCCCTCAGTCCCCCTTAATAAAACAGAAGCAGAGAGCCTGACACGGTAGAGACCTGTGGAAAGATGAAAGGACACAGAATATAGGCTGTAATCAACTCAAGGGTGCAACACACACAACTGCATGGGGCCACTGCCAGCACACAGGCTGAATCTCAATTGTATCATTGAGATCAGAAAAGCAGAAGAGTGGAGAAGACCTCGATGCTGACTTTTCACTCCCAGGCCTTTTCACTGACACCTTTTCTTACATTTTCTTCTGTAAATGACTGAGTCCTTTAGGCTGTTTGAACTATTTAAAATAAATCTAAACTTCAACAATCTGAGACTCGAAAGGCGTAATAAGATAAGGTTAATCCTAGTTTAATTCTCCTCTTACCTCTTTATGATATGTGAAATTGATATACACTTAATAATACAATAAGATAAAGACAAATAGATCTCCTGCCTATCACTGTGTCTCTATTGCACTGTGTGTTTGTTTTGTGGGTGTATAAATGGCGCAAAGAGGGCAATAAAACTCAGCCTGAATATGTATTAAGATGCTCCAGGTGCCACTTATTCAGTTAGTGGTCTCTCTCAGTTGTCGCCATGAAATATTAAAAAGACATACATATGTGTGCACGCTTACGCAGACATATGCTTACCAGATAGGTGTATTGGCAGTACTTACTAGTATGTGCGCAGAGAAAATAATAAGGTTTGTCAGCCATTTATATTTCAGTAACTCCTCACTGTAAGTGACTCTGAAACATTCGAGAGTGCCGTGATTATTGTGTGAATGTCAGCTGCGGATGTGAGACAGGAGTCATTCAGGGACATCAGGAGAACAAACAATCACAGACACTTATACAGAACCATATGGAGCTCTTTAAGAAATTTTTTCATAGCTTCTTCTCTCCATTATACCAACCCCTCTGACTGGGAACTGAAAGCATGACATGCCTTTGAAACTGCCAGATTTGCCTGACTTAAAGACTAATTCTGCAGCCTGTAATGTTTTGTTATTGTGGTGTTGTACCATGGACTGAAAACAGACAGCAATGTGACAGCTTGGGTGAGAATCAGCTGAGTCATGAGTCAGAAGGATCACCTTTAGTCTCCTGTGTTTACCTACCATTGCTAGTTACATCTCTCAAATGTAATTAAGTTACTATGCCAAATAATGTTTTAACAAGTCACTAAGCCAGTGCTGAGCATTACCTATCCCAGGACCACATGCTGATGCCTCAATTTTCAGGATGCTTATGGAGTTTTGCTATTTTATTGCACTGCTTTACCAAATGTCTTTCTACTATACTGTATGTTTATGTGCAATTTTAAGTTGTGCAGTATGCACATTTTGCAACATACAGCCTTTTGTAGCACTGTTGTTGATTGGACTGTCGTGTGTTTACAGTAAATGTCTGCTTCAGCCCTTGTGGAAATGTATAGAAACTGTTAAGTCATATGTGCCATATATCCATTACGGTAATTATTGTGTAAGCATTCTCTCTCAGCAACCTGCAAAGGCCTTTGACCCACATACATGCACCCGAATACAGCCAAGGCCAGGGAGGCTCCATCTTCCCAGATCACATCTGCACAGTCAGTCACAACAGGACACAGTCATAACACAAATACATATTTCACCCCAAACTCATAGCCTTGGAGGGCGCCAGTCTCCGGCAACATATCTTTCCTTGTCGGAAGGCGGTACGGACATGGTTCTCATCCAATCATGAGCGGCCAGCCCCTGGACGCCCCACACAGGGCAACTTTAAGGGAGACAGCAGGGCCTTTGTCTGTACGGTTTCTCCTCTTGCGCAATAAAGGACAGCCATGCCATGATCTTAAACCAGTCTGATGATCATTCCTGCCTAAGCCATCGCATCTTCCTAAACAATACAATACCAGTCAGTTACGTCAAGACAAAATACAGTCATATGTGGTAAGAAATGAAGGGCAGTAAATCCAAAAAATCTCAAGAGCTCTGAATATAGACAAGTGCAGTCGCCAGGTGCTAAATTGGTGGATTCTGAGCCTGGTAATACTAATAAACTCATCCTCTGCAGAAGAAGTAGCACTTGGTCTTCCTTTCCTCTGATGGCCCTCATGACAGACAGTTTCATCATTGCAGAGAAGGTGTTTCCAACCTTTTACACTTATGTGTCAGTGTATCTACACATATTATTTCAGTGTTGCTGGGTGGTAGAAAGCATCTGATGAATGTTATCTACTACCCATTATCATTATGATGAAAAGTAATTACTGGTACAGGTCATTGGAAAACAGCTTTCTGCATGGTGGCACAGTCTATTTGTCATTGATATTTTGCTAATAAGTCGTCTGAAGGCAACAGTGTTAACTGACCTGACATGACTCCACAGCAACGTACATGTCATCAACACTTTCTGTTCTCAAGTACTGGAGTCATTTACAGTCAGATTAGCAGAAGCATGTTGGATTAGTGTGCACATACCCCAGACGTTGCCTTCAGCCAATGTACAGGCTAATGCTTATTGATTCTTAATTCCTTCCTTGTGTGATCATGTCTATATGAGATGTTACAGAGGCAGAATTAAATATGTGGCTTAAAGAAACACAGGTTCGGAATGTCAGACAAAACCACAATTCAAGCATTCAGCATTGCTCAATTTGTTTTTAAGCGTTGGCACCTCACAGTCTTCTGTTAAATGGTGTTGTGTATCCAAATGTGTTGATTAGGCCAGTGAGGTTCCCCTTTCGGACTGTTAAGTATATCTGGTGCTATTTTTTCCATATAATAAGGCACTGACACTCAAATCTACATTACGGTGACAGTGTTCCTTTAATTAACCTGAGACTTCCTTTCATAGGTGATCATTTTCACCACTTTGATTATAACAGGTGCATCTTGTGCGGCCGATGTGCTCTGCTGGATTTGCTGCTGTTTTTGATCTTTGCGTAATTGCATAAAGTTGAAAGGTGCCAGTCACTGTTTACCTTCAAAGGACGAACACACCTCGTGGCCACTGTCTGCTTTGTAAATATCACCATGCTCATCTCTCAAAGGAAGAGCTGCAGACGGCTCTGTAAAGCTGGCCGTGAGTTATGCGGCCTCCATTATTCACACATCACTGCAAATTAAGTTTCAACAATGGAATTTTGAGACTGATGACTTTTGTTTAGTCTTTTAGTGGTGACATTAAATGTCTGCTGTTGCAAAGATGACTTGTCACAAGGCTGTGAGTGAAGATAATGGAACAGGATGTGAGTAATTTGTCTCATCAGAACCAATGTGTTCTTTAAATTATGTATGAAACGCTCTGCTTTATGTGTGGTAACTGCAGTGACTGAAATATGTAGCAAATAATTTTAATTTAATATTTACACAACAGCACCAATAACAGTCTGTTTCTCAGTTTGGAGCTTTTCCGAAGCAACCTAAACTTTATACTGTGCGATTTCAGATCTGATTGGCAGCCCTGCACGCCCCTGACATTCACATGCGATTGCGGCCTTACATCATGCCTCACACCCCCCCCTCTGTTGACAGAACTGATATGAAGAAGGAAACCACGGCTTCATTATCACAGGACTCTTCCTTTAAAGGTTCCATAGAGCGAACATCCGTCTTTATTGGGTGTTGAGGTTCAAATAAAGTCTGTGGTCTAGAATAAAGGATGTAAAAACATGAATATGCTCAATACTGCCAGTCCTGAGAAATCCACACAACAAGATGGACGACAGGAAAAACACGCTGTTTGAGATGTTTGTGATTTGTGACATCACCAGTCAAAACCGTCATCATAATCAAGCTACAGCGCATTAGTCGCACGCACATAAGCTGGCAGAATTCTACATTTTAAAACATCACAAGCTGCAATCAATTACAGTATATTCAGGCTAAAATTAGCCACAGTGCCATGTGCTAACTGCCAATATTACCTTTTTTTTTTTTCCTTATTGTGTGTTTACAGTACCTTGTGTCAGAATCCAGCCCCGGTGCGTCAATAAATGAGAATGTTTTCAGATGAAATGTGGGCAGCTACGACAGATTGAGTGTGTGTTGCAGAGTTACACAGTAAAATCAAGTCAACACACCTTGTTTTGTGAAAATACTTACAAAAGTCTTAGAACAGAAACATATGTGGTCAGATATAAGTTTAAAATGTCAACATGTGGGACTTTTCAACTTTAGCCACGATGCAGTTTATTTTGCGTCAAACTGTAGTAATAAGTTGATAGATTTCAATCCTGCATCGAATAAATTTTTGCGTTTACTCCTGGGCTGATCCGCATTCCAACTGTGCTGCGACTTACACACCCAGTACACATCCCATAATTAGCTGACGGATTAAGGTGCACCTTACAGTTTAGCAGATCACAGCCACACATTATAATTAAAGTAATTAGACTTCCTATCTCTCTCTCTCTGCTTCGTTAAACTCATTCTCAGTAAATGCATAATATTGAGGCTGTGGAAGTGAGATGCCACTGCTGCAGAGTGCATTTTCACATTCTGGAGATGTAGGAAAATGTTATCTGTTTGTTGAGCAAAAGGGAAAATAGATGCAACACATTACAGACACTCCAAAGGTTTCTAATATGGATGCTTAGTTTAATCTGATAAAAACATATTATTATTCGTGACACGTGCATAAATAAGTGTAGATGTACTCTTACGTTAATGTAGATCATGTGGAATCTGGTCAAAATATACTGTGGCCCGTGAAGCTGGAATTAAATATTTTTTTACCTTTTCTCATGAAGTGATGATGTGATTTATTCTGGATGCATAAAGTGTATATCTTCAACAAACTTTATTGATCAGTCTATTCCAAAGGTGATTACTGATGTGTATAAATAGGAATAAAAAGAGGAATGTGTCTGAAAACAAATTATTCCATCTTTATGGATTTGTGTATTTGGCTGAAATCTGGACTGGTATTTTGACTGACACTGAGATATTTGAACAGTAAAAAAGACTAAAATCAGTTTCTAATACTCTATCAGGGCATCTATGGATTAAAGAATTTTAAAATGCCTTGAATTCAGTTTTACTAAATTAAAGCCCCAAAGATCCTTAAAAAGTCTTCAGTTTGAATTTGTTAGGTGTTCATTTCAACAGACATTTGATCTAATGCCCACATTAGATCAACCCTTAATAAAGCTGCAACGGCACCTAATATGGATATGTTCATATTGTAGTTATTCAGTGTTTGCTCAATTTTTGGGGGTATTTTTTGGTAGTTTTGTTGATTATTTTGTAAAACATTTTGCTCAATTTATGGAGTTTTTGTTAGTTTTTGACCTATTTCCATAGTTAGGTTTTTTTTTTTTATTTCATTGATTATTTTTGTAATTTTTTTGGTCCACTTTCATGTTTAGCTTGTTCATTCATTGTTAATTGTGTGTGTTTTCTCAATGACTTGATGAAGATTTGGTTCATTTTGTTGATTTAGTGCTTATTTTGGTCATTTTGATTTAGTGTTGTGAATGCTTTCAAAGTCATTCAAAGAGTAAAATATAATATAATACAGTAAAACATATGTTATTGATCCCTTTACAGTAAAAAAAGGTATTATATATTAAAGTTTGGTTTAAATTTGACTAAATTTGGTGAAAAATTAACACAAAAAGTAGCATCTGATACATGTAGACACACTGTATGAAATCACTCTATCTGAACCAACACTTAAAACTCACTATTCAATACAACATCTGGATTTGATCTACACAGATGTTTCTTACAGTAGAAAAAAATGGCTTTAGGCACCAGATTAATTATGGTGACCTTTTTGTCATGCTACAGTAGTTTTCAACTTATATTAATTTTAAAAAAAAGCATGCATTGTATAGCACACAATCCATGTGCAATGAATGGGGAATTCAGGAGTCTAATGAAATTAAGAATAGAATATTGAGTTTTCTATTATAAAATGATTAAATGATAATGAGGTAAAGATAATTACATTGTCCAAAACCTCATTACTTCATGAATTAAAGCTATTATAGTGACTGAAAAATAGCTCTAAATGAAAATGAAGACAAACAAGCTAAATGCAATTCCCCTCTATTTTCTTTAGAATTAATAAAATTGTACTTTCTCACTAGTTGAAAGAATCCTGATCCACAAAAGCAAGCTAAAAAAGTTCATTTTTGTTCAAAGAAAAAGAAATAGTCACTGCTTTTTGTGTTTGATCTGTGGCAGTTTGAAAAAAAAAAATCTCCAGAAGGTAGAAACATAACGAACAGGTTTTTCTCCCAAGTTCATTGAATGGTGCACTCAGCCAATCAACAAGCAGTTCAGTTCAATTCAACTCTATTTGTATAGCATTAATAATAATCCAAGAACACTCACAAAGCCAATCACACTTCAATCGTCCAATCTACAAGGAAGCAAAGGCATGTGCGGTGTGGTTCTGTTCTGCTGTGGGAGTTTTTTAGGGACGGCTTTGGATCAGTACAAATTCTTGACTGATGTCAAGGTGAACTTTTCTATGGACGTGTGTCGCTATGGTAACCATCATGGAACCTAACACCGGGACGATATGCACCGAGAAAGGATTCTTGACCTTCCCTGTCAGAACTGATACGACACAATGCATCCATTGATCATATGCACCTTACATACACACCCCAACTCTCCCTGACCGTGATTTGTCAATGTAATGTGTGAGTGACTTGTCTACTAATTGTGCATATGATGTTTTTTTTTCTACGTGACCATAATTTGCTTCCTATGGAGCCTAATTTTGGAAACTGTGCTTTCTTAGCTCTCTTTCCCTATTGTATCCCTCCCCTCCTCCCCCCAACTGCAAGGCGCAAGTTCAGTTCTCTGCCGTTTGTGAATTTCCCATTTTTGGGGGGATCAATAAAGTATCAATCAGTCAATCAATCAATTAAATTATTTTGTGATTGTCAGAGTAAATAAATGTTAATAAGAGCATGATAAACACATGACAGTAGCTGAGGGCGTAGAGCAGGTCGTCCAGTCGCCAAGGGTTGTTAGGTTTGAATCCCACTCTCTCCCCCTTGTCCCTGGGCAAGATACTTTGCCCACCTTGTAAGAATGTAAATGAATGCTTGGTGACGGTCAGAGAGGCCATTAGCATGGCTTGGCAGCCACATTTCTGTCATTCTGTCCCTGTGCAAATGTTGCTACAGCTGTAGCTTATAATCACCAGTATGTGAATGTGAAATGACTGCATAATGGATTCAGTGTAAAGCACTATATAAATCCAATCCATCTTCGTCATTAATTATTGCTATATTATGACATATATAAGCACTTACAAAAAATGTTCCAAAAATCAAAATATAAACATTTGTTGATGGTTTTTTTTTTTTTTTTTGTGGAAAGCTTGTTCTGGTTGAGCTGTTCTACATGGTTTTATTCTTCTTGTTTTATTTTGTTTTAGTTAGTAGTTAGCAGGCTTAGTAGTTTTTATTTTTGATTCTTTGTATTTGCAGCCAATGACGTAAACCGAGTATGATGCGTTGTCGTTCCCCGCCTGAACAAAGTCGGGGGGATAGTGAAGGGCATGTGTCCATCCACTATCTACCTTTATGTATCTATGTTTATGTTCTACCCCAAGTCCCGACCCCAAACTAAACAAGCTTGGCAGATGGTTAGTCAGGGTTGGGGGGGAAGGCTACAATGGCAACCCCCCCCCACCCCTCATTTATACATCCATTTGGTCACAGCGTTTAGTATCAAAACTACTATAACTATAGATGCCAAATTTAATATGTGATAGATTAGACTCCAGGATGCCTCTTGCTTATCAGATGACCTTGACCTTGAAGATGATGCTGACTTCAAATTTGCTGTGACCTTTGCCATTTTGTTAAGTTTAATAAAGCCCCTGTTATGAACTTATTAATAGCTTATGGCTAATGGATCTGAAGTGGGATCAACATCTGTTGCCTATTTCTGCAGGGACAAAGTATTTGTATAAACTCAGCAACACCCAATCATTTTGACCACACACTTTACCTCCTGAACCACAGCTATCACATTGCCCACTCTCCAAGCTAGAATGAGCACTGCCCATTGTTATTTTTGATAAAATGTGAATGTAACATGCCATATTTTGGCACCAAAGCTCAAAAACACATTGAAATGGGCAGTAGTAATGCTTTCTGTCAAGGACTCGCTGAAGGAGACCACTTTTTCTTAAGTTTGGTAAATATTTTCAGGGATAGAGCAAAGAAAATGGAGACCGACAAGGCGAAAAACAAGGTTGCTTTCCCATCAACCCGACAATAGTTTGGTATGCAGCAGTAATCATGACGTTAATTGCCTGCTAAACTAGTTTTCCACTAAACGTATTACCTTCTGCAACATGCTGTCTCTAAAAGGCTTCTGCCAGTGAAATGACAAGCCAATAGTTGTTGTTGCAGCAATTAAATGCTGCGTCTCCCAGTTGCCCTTCTTCCACCCGGTTAACGATTCTATCCCCATGTGTGCAGGAATCAATACACTGCTTTCAAAATACAACCGCTCATATCTGCAAGGCTTCTCTTTTGAACTTGCACTGTTCAAAGCCTGCTTTAAAAACAAGAATTGCATATCAAGAAGTCAGGGATGTGGTTATTGTAAAGTAACACAATTACATCTCTCATTTTGTTGTATAATCTAATGTGGTTGGAGCCGACTGTAACACACTTTATCAGCCTTTTGTGTATCCGTGGAGTGTTCTCAGTTCAATCTGTGGTATTTCTTTTCTGTGTTACCACCCTTTATGGACTCACACCCACGGCGCTAACAAGACAAAGCACCAAAAGGACGAGTGGCCCGTCTTACGGTAGAGAAATGGTCACCATTACAGCGTGTCATTATCATCAAAGTCTCATCAGCTGACGGAGAGACTCGATGTGAGCTATGAGGAGTGTGTTTCTTTGTGGAGAAGTGTGTGTGTTCAGGCTTGTTAGGGGGAAAATGGAGGAAAGTGCTGCCAGTCAGGGTTTGCTAGGAGTCATAAGATCCTTTGAGGTTGTCCGATCCTTTGCCTATAGAAATCGGACAGTTTTTCATCATCTGTTTCTTTGTATTTATCCTTTATTAAGCCACTGATCCCTGCCCTCGATAACGTTAGGCATCATCCCATCGGACCATTTGTCCTGAGATAGAAACCATCCTACAGTTTCTTTTTTCATGCCGTAATTACTTTTTTCCAACCTGTGCATTGCTTGTCACACCATACCTGCTGGATAACAACGGACATCGCAACTTGACAGCCCATGATCAACACACAAACAAAAGAAAACAAGAAATTTTAAAAAATGACAGTGAAGATTCATCGAAACTATGTTTGACATTTTGGAGGTGCAGAGTTTTGTCCAAGATGTGATATGTTTAACAGATTTCCAGTGAGTCAGCATTAGCCGTCATGCCAGAAACGATAGAAAGGTTAGGGCATCACGCTGTGCACCACACACTAAATCATCCTACAGTTTGTTTCTTATGTACACTACCAATCGAAAGTTTGGACAGACCTTCTCTTTCTGTTTTTCTTCATTTTTAATATTTTTAACATTATACATTAATGCTGCAGACATTGAAAGATTTGTGCAGTAGTAGCACTAGGCAGGCTATGACTCTGTTCCCATCCATCCTCTGCACAACATGATCTAAAGCACGTCGAGAAGGCAATGAATGACACAAATGAACTCACCTGTGAATTGAAAACTGTTCCAGGTGAGAGAATGTGCAAAGCTGTCATCAAAGCTAAATTTTGCTACTTTGGACAATCTCAACAATGAATCAGGTTTTGGTTTGTTCACCATTTTTTTGTTTGCCGCATGATTCAATTTCACAGTTTGGTTGTCTTTGGTATTTCTGTACAATGCTGAAAGTAACAGAAAGATGTTTAAAAAATTGACTGGTAGCATAGATGCTGAACATGGCATTGACTGAAAGGTAGTATTCATTAAGTGGTAACCCAGTGAAATTGCTTACAGTTGCAGTGCACAGCATGTTTTTATTTTTGGGCTTTTTGCTTTTATTAGATGGTTGCAGTGAGGAGAGACAGGAAGCGATTGCTGACATTCACAAGTGATTGCAGCCAGAGATTGTGCCTAATGGGAGAGAGAAAAGAGACAGAAAATCCACCTTTATCCACAGAGTTAGAAAAAATTCACTATGTCTGCCCAGTATTGATTGAAAAAGATGGTCTGGATGTCCAATCACTCATACAGTGCACTATTGCACAATCGCGTGTGGCGTTGGAACGCACAGTGTGCGCTCAATTCGTGTGCATTTGCAGCCCAAACAGTCGCACAGTGTACTACATCTGTATGTTCACGTTTCAGAAATCGCACAGTGTACGCCAGCCTTAAGTGAGGTGAGTGCGGGGGTGTGTGTGTGTGGGGGGGGGGCAGTACAAAGATGAGGGATAACAGTCTTCAATTTAGTGCCATCCCATGATGCACTTCTAGGTTCAGTGTACTACATTATTACTCATGTAGTCACAGAGTAATCACATAAACAAGTCTGTTGCCGCATCATGGTGACACGTAAAAATGTCCTTTTCACACAGGAACTTTTCAAACTGATGGATTTTATGGACATTCTTTTCCAAAATTCTTCAGTGTTAGATCATAAACTGAGTTCTCAGTCAGTTTCCCCTTTATCATGGTGCAGAGAAATTTAGTGTTTTACCACCCATGTCCCGCCCCTTCTAGATTTTGATTGGTCAGCCCAAAAAAACCGCTGTGCACTGAGATGGTAGTCCAGCTCAGCACAAAAATGAATCATCTGTTCCTCGTCCCATTTCACACCTTATGGGAAATTTCATCTAAATACAGTGGGGACAATAAGTATTGGGAAATGTAAAAATGTGCAAGTTCACCCATTTAAAAAGATAAGAGAGGT
>JAQQAE010011049.1:0-13803 GCA_029823295.1 Pseudamia nigra | reverse complement strand
CAGATCAAACATGCGAATCATTGGTATTTCGCTGTGGCGACGCCTGAGGGGAGCAGCCGAAAGGAGAACTAACTAACCTAATGTGAAGCATGTACTACATACTCCTAAAAAATAAGCCCTTCTCTCTTGTTTAGCCTCCCTTTCTTCTTATTTCCCCATCCACTGCATCTATGATACTGTACAGTTACATAATTGCATTTGGTATTCTATGTGACATCACCCTCCACCCCATCCACCTCCTCCTCCTCCTCCTCATTCCATCGACTCCCTCCAATCTCACATTGCACGTATCTGTTATGTCTGAGGCTGAGACAAGTCTCCAACACAGACTTGGTTATCACAGCCTGTTTTATTGCTACTTCAAAAAAAAGGGGAAAAAACTCTCAATCAAAAGACTAGGAGCTGACAGTTCAATACTAATAGACAACAAATAAAAACCAGTTTCCAGCTTCTTTAACAGTTAACTCTGTACTGGTTTCCACTCATTCGACTTGTTTTGGCCACTGCCTTAAGTCTTGGCCTTCAAATAATATTTGACACAATGTACAACATTACATTGGATAAAAAACTGGATACATAATAGTTCTTTTCAAGGATTTTTAGTCACTTTGATGGGTTATCACTGAGATGCTGCTGATGCAATAACAGTGGATGCAGCATTCAACTAGCAGTGCTTGTTATGCTAAGTATCCCTGCAGCTCAGTCTCACAAGAAAAGCAACAATGCCGGTTAACTGAAGTTTTTCAAAGTGGATAAGATGATCAGCATTTACTGTACATAGGTGACATCTTGCAGTTGTGAAGAAAGAAAAAAGTGCTTTCTTTGGTGATGCTGTTACTCACATAACTTCCATGTTTAGGATCTATTACAGCTTACTCTTTACTCTGATTTTAGTCCTTACTTTTCTGAATGGTAGCAAATTAGTTTTTGATTGATCCAAAAAACAGCAGCATCACAGAAATAATGCAGCAGTTCTCTAGTCACTGGCCATGATTGTCATATGTCATGTCCCTAATTTCATACCCATGTTGTGTTTTGTGAGGTGCATGATGGTTAGGTATGATGGCATGTTGCTTTCCAGGCATGATTTATTCAGCTTCTCACAAACTCTGTACGATGCTGTGATCGCACCCAAAGTTCAGGCTTTTGCAGGCAAGTTATTTAGGCTATGTTCAGACTGCAGACAAAATCAGATATTTTTCTCCATATGTGACTCATATCTGAACAGCACAAATCTGATTTGTTCAAACCAGACCTAGGTCACTTTCATATGTGGTCCAAAATCAGATACGATGTTTGTCAAACAACCTCAGTCTGAAAGGTTATGTCATATTTCATCCGACTTTTACCTCATTGAAATGAGAGACGTCACAATTCTGCGCTGGAGGAGACGGGACATGGCAAAATCAGGTGTAAACAACAGACTCAAAATCACTTGGACATTATTTTGTTGACTCCGACTGCACAACAACTTCAAAATTGATTCACGCATGTTGGCTTGTGTAGCACCCATAAATACGCTGCGCTTCTTCCTTAGCGTTGTATGGTGGTTGGCAAACAACTTATTGGTGTATTTCCGCCACCAAGTGGTAAGGAGTGAACTGCATGTGACGTCACGTCTTCTGTGCATGTGGGTCACTTCAGAACCATACACTGTTCACGTAGGAGTCTGATAGATGTTGCATTTAAAATACCCTGCCTGGCCAAAAAAAGTCACACACTAATATTTTGTTGAACTGCCTTTACCTTTGATTACAACACGCATTTGCTATGGCATCGATTCAATAAGCTTCTGCAATGCCTCAACATTCATTTGTGTCCAGAGTAGCATTCATTTTTTGCCAAGATCTTGAATTGATGATGGGAGAGTCGGACCACTCTGCAAAGTCTTCTCCAGCACATCCCAAAGATTCTTAGTGGGGTTAAGGTCTGGACTCTGTGGAGGCCAATCCATGTGTGAAAATGATGTCTCATGCTCCCTGAACAAGTCTAACAATTTCAGCCTGATGAATGGCACAGTAGGCACAGAGTCCAATCTTTATGTTCCCTAGCAAACTGAAGCCTTTTCTTCCAATTAGCCTCACTGATAAGTGATTTTCTTGAGGCTACACAGCTATTTCGTCCCAGCTGAGCTGCCATTACACTGTGTGTGTGGAAATGCTTTTACTTTCACTATTAAACATAGTCCTGAGTTCTACTGTTGTTTTTTTACAATGTGATTTCACCACATATTTACATCATTATCGGTCATGATCATTCAAGATTTTTTTCCAACCACATTTTTTTCTTCGAAGATGATTGTTCGCCACTATTCTTACATCACTTGTTGCCAGCTGAAACATAATGACCCATGCAGAAAGTATCCAATGGGAGGCTCATAACTATTTGCTTAGTTAAATCCAGGTGGTGACCTTTTTTTTGGCCAGGTAAGGTATAATGTGAACAAGCACGCAAAAAAAAAAAAAAAAAAAAAAAATCAGACTTCAGCAAAAAATCGGAACCTGCAGTGTGAACGTAGCCTTAGACTGCTAGGATACCTCTGAAGGTCAGGAACAGAAGAGAAGAGCTTAATTCAAGAGTAAAAAGAAAGAAAGAACTTCAGTCCTTCTTTTAAAGGACAGGCAAATGAAAAGTGCTATGTCCAGAGTCCAGAATGTACCAGTTGAAATTGGCAGACCTGGAAATTTTCCATTGGCTCTTTTTCTCTCCAAGGTATCACTCTTCCATCATCCCCTCCGATTCTCTTCCTCTTCATTGCAAAATGTCACTGCTTTATCTTTTTTGAAGTGTCAAGTGAAAATTTCAAATTCAGACTCAAAAAAAGTCTGTGTGGGAAAGGAGGCAATGTGGTAGAATAAAAAAAGATACCATTTTCTCCACTTCTTCATTCAGTTGATTTTGTCCTTCCGTGGGGGATTGAGATTACAATTTCATGGTAGAAATGAGACAGGAGGGAGACAAAAATACGGGGAGAATATAACAACTGAAACAGAAAAGGAAGGGGAAAAAAGACACAAGAAAAATAAAAAATGCATCAAGAGCCGACAAAGGCAGGAAGCCGCCCATGGGCTTAAGTGCAGGGAAATTAACATCAAACTGTCTTTAGCTGTGCTGCTCGCCACAAACAAGGGCCTGCCCTCTCTTCGGCGCCTATGAAAAATACATTTAAAGGAAGGGAAACTTGCACGTCTCACTGCTTCCACTGAGGTAAAACCACGCACCGGTTTGAACTTCACAGAGAATACATTAAAACAAGGCCAAAGTTTAATGCTGTGGAGCTGCAAAACAGAACATGCAGGCATGCTCACAACAACAGATAAGCACTACGGACAGTAAATATATGTGCTGAATTAGAAGGAAGCTGAGGTGTTAATGGTGCAAGACTAATAAGGGCACTTAAGTCAATTACGGGGGAGTACAACGATCCCTCAACTGGCTTCATCAGTCCACTCGTCTTCCATGCTCACTCCTTCGCAAAGCCAGCAGCTCTGAGTTATTTAACTGGGTTAGTCATGAAAACTGACTTCCAACACTTCAAGTGAGTAGGACTGTGTTCCAGTGTGAACCAGTGGCTGCACGTTTGTGTGTAATATTATCAGAAAGGCTGTGTTGGGGCCCATCTACTGCTGTGATGTGCATTTGTTGCTTTCTTGCATCCACTGCACGACCGCACACACTCAAACACAGCTGAAAGTGAAAGACAAGGCTTGTGTGTGTGAGTGTGTGCATGTAGGACTACGTCTCCCACATGACCCAATCCCCTCCTAGGCACTGAAGGGCTTAAGTAGGCAACCTAACACTACAGTGAGTCTGAGCTGCCCGTAGTGAGTGGTGATGCCGATCGATTTCATTGCGTAGATTAGATTTGGGGAGTGCACTAGGATGGAGTTGGCGGTGCTTTGGGTGGGGGGCCAATCACCAGGCGCCTAGTTGGTCTTTTGGAGTCCGCCAGAGCCAACACACACAAACACGAATGCATGTGTACACAGTGGCCTGCGGGTAGGGGGTGGGGGTGATATCAAGGCTGGCTGGGGGGGCAGTTAGGCAGCTGTTAGTGTTTCAGAAAAGATTAGCACCAGGTTCAACTGTAAACAATGAGCTCATTCTCTCTGCTAGAGCGCCGTGCAACACACCACATCTGTTTTGGAACAAGCAGTCTTATTCAAGGCCGAAACTGAGGTAATCCACACCCCCTTGTAAAAATCAAACTGGGAAATGCTCTGGAGAAGACATCAAAGTCATGTAATATACCTACACCCACTCTGATGCACATGACCAGCAAGGAGCTAAAGATTAATATTAATGAAGTCTATAAGAACAGAAGAACTTCCTCTTTACTTGAAGAAAAGATGGGAATTGTTGACTCCTACAAAGGGTACAATCAACTTCATCTGTATGCATGTGTGGGAATACAACTAACACCTAAATCAAATAAATACTTGGTAGTAATGAGGGATTGACCTCTGCAGCTTTAAGGGTGTACTTACACTAGCCGATCTGCACAGTGCCAAAGCACCTTTCACACCTAAAGTGCAGATCATTTGAGAAGCATGCGTGTTTCCCTCTCCAGTGTGAAGAAATGGGCTTCAGAGGTTGATGTTTTGTGTTTGGCCTTTACTTCAGGGCTAAGCTGGATGACAAAGCCTGACAGGAGTCAGTGGGTGACTCAGGGATAAGATCTGGAACTAGACACTGTATATAGGTCATTCTTTAGGTCTGCTATAGTGGTACAGTGTTTACATGGATAATGTGGCAAAAGACTGCTGCAGTTGCCACAGCTGAACACATTCACACACTACAGCTGTGGAATCTTGTAAACGTAACTACTTGCTACAATGTACAGTAAAAGTCTATATTAGTCTTGAGTACAATCTTCAGTTCTAGGCTTTAATTTGAAACCGGGTTGGAGGAGTAGGCACTAGTCGAGCCTGAAACCAACATATAAGTGTAAAATCTCTGTAGATTTTAATCATTTGGTGCTTATTGTGTGGCTGGCATGAGGGTCAAACAGACAAGAGGAGCAGGTGGCACCCAGGTGGGTGCTGCCGGGTTGGTGGGTGAGGAATGGTGGGCGCTGCCCTTTCACGATCCACATACCATCTGCCTCAAATGGCAGTGACTGCATTGCAGTGACAAAGAGTGAACAGAGGGATGCAGGATGAAAAGCACTTCGCCATGTTAGAAACCTACAAATGGTTTGTTCTTTTTTAATCATCCTCCTCTTGGAATATGCGTCATAAACAACTACGACTCTCCGCAGTGAAGCACACTAGTAGTATACAAGGATAATGTTAAGCCAACAGTTCCTGTGTTAATGATGCTATGAATTTGGTGGACAAACCATGTTTCAAGTCCAGCACTTTCAACTTTGCAGACCTATGTCTGTTTTTCAGCATGAAATAAAATGGAGGGAACGTCCCTGTCTCCACAGAGACTTGATGTCACACTCTGTCAATTTAATTTAGCAAACCAATTTATGGAATAGTTAATTGCAACACTGCTCTATTTAACAGTCAAATGAGCTCTGGAAGTTGTCCTCGGTCTTGTGACCTTAGTAATGTCATATTTTAATCAGAGCCAGGGAGGAGTTTGAGCAATAGTTCATCATTCATTTTTTAAAAGAATTTGATTTTGCATTGAGTTTTTGACATACACTTTCTCTTCTTTAGAATCTCCTCTCTTCATTTCACTGATCTCTGACTGCCTGAGCAGTTTGTATTTATGAGTCTGTGCTACACCTGGCTTCCTTCTTATAAAAAGGTAGACTGGCAGAAATGAAACAGGGGCTTGTTGCGGTCCTTAAATCCGTCTCAGTTTTCTCTATCTTCCTCCCATCGGAACAAGAGGAGGGGGGGACGGAGTCGTATGAGCTATTTACGAGGAAGGTCACACCGAGAGGGCATGGCGAGGAGCCAGCAGTCTCTTCTTCTCCCACCTAAAGTCACTCTTTTATGCTCTCATTCGTCCTCCAGAAATATGTTCTAGTAACTGGAAAATCAAGACTTTTATCTGAGAATCTGAACAAGTGGGTAGTAGACATTCACCATCATCACTGGTGACATCACTAGTAATGCTAAGACTGAATTATGAGCGAATCGTGTCCAGGTGATGTGAAGTCTGAAACTTTCACTCTGATCCAGTGCTATGAAGCCAGGGCATGGCTGCCATTTTACTTTGTGCTGCATCACATCTCGGGAGCCAAGTATAAGTGTATAGACAACATCAGCTGTTCAAGGGATTATTATTTATGAATTCAGTGACGTTAAGAGAAGAAATCTGACTGTCTATATGTTAAAATACCGTGACTTCTGCATGTTTTGTAGAGTAATTCACAGCAGTTAAATTTCAACTGCTGCCGCTTTCAATTTCAGTGACGTACAGTCATCACAATAGCCAGCTTTAGACAGATATATATGACTTAGAAATATAACATTATTACATTTTTCAAAGCAATAATCAACCTAAATTAATGTCACTGTTCCACTGTAATATTTGGACTTCTCTGTGGTGTAACATTTGGTCCATGGTTTTGCTGTGATTGTCTCTTCATCTTTTATGTAATCTTATTCTTTTCCATGTTATCTTACTCTTTTTCATGTTGTCTGTCCTAATTGCCGCTTTGTGTCACCGTTTGCCTTCGACGATGCTTTCGTCTTCATGGCTCTCTCAGGTGTTCGTCTTTTGCATTTCATCAACTTCCTCTGCTCTATACTTAAATGACAATTATTTTACATGCAGTGTCATGATAATTGATAATTGATGATAACTGTCCATGGAACCCCATGATAACATTGGGGTTCCATGGACAGGGAGAGAATGTTAAAAGGTTAGAATACTTGTGCCCTGGCTTTATCTCCGTGCCATTGTTGCTGCTTCGTGTGTTCTCTCTACACTCAGGTCCTCGTTCCACCAACACCACAGCCACTCGCCACCACCCCACTTACACACTTGAAAAGTGGAAAGAGCACTTCAACAAAAGTAGGCGGTGTCAGAAGCAGAAAAGGGCTAGATAGGCTGTGAATTCTACAACTTTGAAACGAGGAAAACAGACTGTGGCATCGCTGGCAGTGCAAGCGAGCAAGAGCACCTAGTGAAGGGCTCTCCCTTTGATGTTTAATTTAGAAGTGGGGGGGGGGGGCGAGTGGAGTGCACTGAAACTCCACTGTTTCCATCAAAGGCTGTGGGTTCCCTCTCTTTTTCATTTATTAACAATAGTGATAAAGGATTCTACAGGCTGGAATACAGAGGTAAAGAAAAGCCTGGGGAGGGGGAGAAAGATGGAGGAAGAAGAGATGATGAAGAGGAACAAGTGAGGAAAATAAAATGAGGTTATGTTAGGCTCGAGCCAAATCTCGTGCAGAAAACCAGTTTTCTCCACCATTTCCTTGCATGTCCTCTTGCTTCCTTATTCCCTCTCTTTCTAACTGCATCTCTCCCCTTCTCCACTCCATGTCTCCTTGCCTTGTCCTCTGCTGGGAGAGTCCTTCCCCCTTTCTGCCTGCCAAGTGAAAAGTGGAGCCGAGCACCAGGCGGAGGAAGCAATGAAAAATTAATGGAAGTTGAGTGACAGAGAAACCTTCAAGGATGTGCTATACACACATATACATCCATCCGTGCACACAAACACACCTTTTCCTTCCTCTTTTTCTGTGTCGCTGTCTCTCCTCTTACTGTTTCAGTGTGTTGGAGGTGACATGAAAACACAGCAGAGGCCAAACCTGGACATACGTCATCTGCCTGAAGACGGTTGTAGCAGCCTGTTTTAATGATATAATCAAATAAACTAAAAGGTTTTATATGGGGTGTGATCTGGATCTGCAGCATGCAACTGTGAAAGGTTTCTAGTTAGGTGTTTTCACTTCTAATAATGTGTCAACTGCATAGCTCAAGATCAGTCTAAACACTCATAGAAGCTACACTTGGTACTTCCTAGAGGATTCTGCATTCCATTTACCTCAGCAGTCAGAAGATGGCGTTGGGAATAATGCAAGACTTTGTGCATTCCAGCACAAAATTAGAAAACTAATATTAATACAAATCACTCACTGTTAGTGATGTGAGTCAGAAACAGCACACGTTAGTGAGATAACGACTCATGGGGATGAACAATGTTGTGTTGATGACTCATCTCATAATATACAACAAGGACAAAAGTGTTAACAGTAATAGTGGTATTTTACGCTAGGTTTCACTGGTGTTCGTGCATAGAGCAGCCATCTGCAGTTTGGAAATCAGGTTGGGTGAAGCTGGTCTGAGTCTGATTTGAAACTCATCATCCTAATTCAAGAGAACATACAAATATTCTTGCAAAAACAGTGCAGTACATGAATGGATGAACTAACGGTTCGGTTGAAAACAATGAGCCAGATTTGGATTTTTCACTGTTCTATGACAAACTGACATGATCAAATGAAATGGTGTGTAAACCTCTCTCAATTTCTTGGGTCAGGTTTGTCCTGAGTAAAAGCGCATGACCTCTGACCTTTGCCCTTGGACAGCCCCTCCCGTCTCAGAATATTGGCGTCCTCGGGGCAGAGTGACCGTGTACTATTAGAAGTCATTTGCATTGCGAAGAGAAAAATGCAACCCGTGCTATGCCTCTCACACAGAGGGCGACCCTGACCTCTAACCGTGGTGACCTTCTCTCTAAACACCCCCCAAGGTCTCCCACATCCCCCACACAAGATGATTTATTTTTTCCACACAACAGGGGCTTTTGTTAAATGGGAAGGAAACGGTGCACAGACGAACATCCACCTCTTTTGGTGACGTGCGGATTAAATGCACTGAACATTCTGATTCATCAGTTAATTATTCCATATCCATTTTTTTAAGTTGCATTATTAATTTTGTGTATTGAACAATGGTCTTCTATTAGATACTGCTGAGTTGCAGCTTCCAAAATGTACAAGCCAGCATCTCTGGAGCATCTCTTGGCGTCTGCGCTACGATGGATTGAACTGATTTTTTCTTTTACTTCGTGTTAATCCAAAATTCAAAGAAAACCGTAACAATTGCAACAGTGAGATTACAAACCCAAATAAACAAAAATGTCAGTGCATTTTTAAATTGACATTGGCTTGTATCTTATTGTGGACAGTACGAACACAGTATATTTCATGCTTTGTCCGATCAGCATCATATTATTAGAAAAGACATACACAGGGCTTACATTCAGTCTGCTACACTGATGGAAATCGTTTGGACGGGGACACAAAAAAAATGACTTAAAATCATTCAAACACAATGTGATTTGAAACGGCCAGCGTGAAGTGGTGATTTTAAACATGATTTGATGCATGAGGAGCATGTGAGGGGAGGATTCGACTGTCAGTGGAAAAGACATGGCTTCATTTTCTCAAACACAGGTAGTAACTGACTGTATATCTCTGAATTTCAGGTGTGTCACATTACCATTAACAGTTTTAAAACCAGACAGCATTAATATTTGAAGGTCTAGTAAAAAAAAAAAACTGAAAGCTTAATATATCCTTTAGATTTAACAAAATGACATGATGCCTTAGTTTTACTTTATACTTTTAACCAAAACTTCCTTTTTCTCCCTAATCTGTGCTATGGTCTAAAGTGGAAAATGAGATTCAACTGGAAATTCTGGAAAATAGATGACAACAAGAATAAACATTTGTGATCAGCTGATGCAAATGAGATGCAAAGCACTGAGTAATTGTCAGTGGCAGGTGAAAGAAAGCAGCAGAAAATGACCAAGAGGCGGAAGCACCGTCAAACCACCCAGTACAAACTGAAAACTGGTGGCAGATACATTTGTACAGAACTTCTAGGTAGAAGAAATGCTGTGCTCACAAGCTTCACAGTTTGTAGGTCACAGCATGCAACAGTGCTACACGGAAGACTGCAGAAGCATGTGGTTACACCCTTCTCCATCTCACAGAGGCCTGTGGTAAGCGGCCATTTTGGTTAAACCCATGTTGGTCGGTATTTTGGGTTTCACTACCGCACCTTCATCCTCCCCTCCCCAGCGCTCTAGTTCCTACCTCCCGAACTTACCAGACAAATCTCAGTTTACAACGTGGGCGAATGTGGCTGTGGCTGACGATGTAAAATGACAATTACAGAGCAGGATGGTATGATTTAGTTCAGTCTGAAATCGTAGGTGAAAGGTAGCATGTATGTGGAGTAGTGAATAGGCAGATGCTGATAACAAGGTGCTGTGACTGGAGCTGAGTGGAATCAATAGAAAAAGAATGACAGATCTGATAGGAAGGATTGCACATGGAGACACTCACCTGGAGACGGCAAACCGGAGGAGTCAAAACACCACGGAGTCATGCAGAAAAAAGAGAAAAAACAAAGCGGTGTGTTAGGTCGTCTTCAGTGTAAAATCAAACTAATTACGCAATAAAGCCTGTGTTCACTAAGTAGTCAGCAAAATGAGCAACATCCTCATTTCAGTTTGATTGTAATTTTTCCCATTAGAGTGTGTGCAAGGCTTAATGTCTTGTTTTTCCCTCAGAAAGCATCACATTTTAATACAGCTGCGATTGTTGGGCCCATCTGAACAAGCGAGGCATCTGCACTATGAAACAGAAGCCAATGCAAGAACATCAGAACCTACGAGTTCTCAAACCCCCACCCCCCTCCCCAAGCAGGACTCCAAAAATCATTCATCTCCAATGCCAGTGACCATCGATGAATCTAATGCAGTCACTGGAGGTTGGATCCAAAAGCAAGTCTGGTGTTAAAAAGACAAACTTCACATCAGAAATAAATGTTTATGACCTGGTACAAACAACAGTTTTGGGCTTTATCATTTAATCACACCGCTGCAAACACTGTAAGGGAAGTGAATTTTCAAAGAACTCATCTGTGTAGATGATTTAGATCCCAGTGTGTGTGTAAAATTAAAGGTATAGACACTTTAATTGATGCTTCACTGTTTCAGAAGACTTCAGAACAGCTGTGGGTGATGACACAGAGGGTTTTATAGAGTCTATGGTCAATCTCCATAGAGTCCCGTGACAGAATATTTAACTCCATCCATCCATAATTTTCCACTTATCCTGGTCAGGGTCTCGGGGGCAGCAGCCTAAACACAGATTTACATTTTTCTGCTTGGCACAAACAACAGTTTTGGTTTCAGCAGCTAATTTTATATGTTAACCAGTTTAAACTATGAAGAAGCTGAAAACTGTATAATTAATCATATGTCTTTTAGTCTGCTGGGTTGACTTTTACTGACAGCTAGCTTTGACTGCTAGGTAGCATTTGTTGATGAGATTTTCTGTAAATTCTGAGCATTAAGTGTAATTCTTCCTCATTCCTCTTCATTTGTTAAGCTCAAGACAGGTTGAGTCTCTCTCGGTTTTACATTTTTCCTTCACTTTGCTTGAGTAACATAGTGGAGGGGACCTGTGAAATTCCAGGCAGCCTCATTAAAGTGTCGTAATTAATCTGTGAACAGCGGCTCATAAAAGGCCCTCGCTGCCCCAGATCATCCTACAAAAGGCAAAAAAAAAAATGGTTGTGGTAGTGGGGGTCGACGTGGGGCACAAGGAGGGGATGGATGTGCAGTTTTGTGCTCTGACTCCTCAAATTACTCCTTGGGTCTTCTGCTGAGGTTTGAGTGATTTATCAGTTTACAGCTCTGGTCACATTGATCAATACTATGCTGCTGGTGTGTTTCAATGGGCTGCCTCACTGTAACAGTGGGTCTGCATCCAAAATGAGTCATGGGGGCTTTTTATTGAGTCACTCTCTAGTAATATTTTGTGCATTTTCATCACTATTTGTGCCCAATTGTGATGATTTGTAGATTTTTTTTAGTTATTTTGTTCATTTCTGCCCTTCTTTATTAATTTTTTCATTATTTTCTCATCGTGCTCGGCTTTGTCCATTTTCTTATTTTATTAATTTTATTGATTATTATTTGTTTCATTGACTATTTTGTACAGTTTTTGTCCATGTTTTTGATCATACTGTTTCTTTTGGACTGCCTTTTCATTCTTGCACATTTCACCATCATTTAAAGCGTGAAGTACATAAAACACTATGTGTGGATTTCCCATTACAATATAAAAATATTATTGCAGTTTATAATAATGTTTTGTTATAAACTGTAATAAACAATGGTATCCAGGAGACACTGGATAAATCTCCTGTAACTTGAGCCACAAAAGCCTGCAACCCACTGCTCCAGTAATATCAGTGCCGGTTGTGATATTAACGTGCACAAAACACTTCAACCCCCTGCCAAGAACCCACACACGAGCAGATACCTACACATGTGAGCACAAATGATTAATCATGCATACAGAGAGCAGGCGCCAACACAGATGAGGTGCTCAGATACACAACACAATGCAAACAACTAAATCATGGCTCTCTGTCTGTGGAGAGGTTGTGACCCCCGGCACAATATACCCCACTTCTTCCTTGTGTTTTTATTTCCGGATTTCAGCGTGGCAGACATAACTCTGCAAATAGCCGGAGGCATGTTGGCAGAAAAAAAATGATGGTAATGAGGTAATAAGGGTGAAACTTCACCAAATGTGTTTGTTTTTCACACCCGGGCCTTGCTAATTGCCTTCTCCTGTAAAGCCCACAGTTTGCATAATGATGCCTGTTTACGAACACGGCGTTCTACGTTCATGATGACCGAGGTCTCACTAGTGTTGACGCTAGAGTAGATATGTTTGAAATGTGATGATTTTAGGTTTGTGACAAAAACCTGAAAGTGGTAAAAATGCAATTCAGTGTTAAAATGTTCATAACTGTATGTTTCTGCAAATCATTAACCGTGATTACTGCAAATTCTTGCATAATTGTAAAAATGTTGCAATATTGTTAATGGTAATATTCTATTGTTTCCAAAGCAATGACAATAAAAAACATTCATTACATGTTGCATGTGTTTTACATGTTCACACTGCAAGTTGGAACATATTAGTGACAAAGTGACCGTGACGTCACCCATCAGGTCGTGAACGGCTGCTTTTAGACCAAACCGGTTGTCACTTCCTGGATGACACTTTGGAGCCAAAAACAGGATGTGACCATCTTTGATTGAATGGCGGTGGAGCTACAGCAGCATAGTATGTCAGGGGTCTTATGGGTAAGCTAATGCTAGCTGTTAGCTTACTGACGTGGTGAAACTTCACCACGCATTGCTGAACAGTCATATAACAGTCATTTTTTTAAACCAGACCCAGGCTGCTTTCATATGTGTCCTAAATCAGATACATATTGATGTTTTTCCAAGCGACATCAGTCTGAACGGTCATGTCACATTTCATCTGACTTTTACCTCATCGAAGTGAGACAGACGTCACAATTCTGCACTGGAGGAGGTGGGACGCGACAAAATCAGATGCAAACGATGAAAATTATGAATGACCCAGTTATAATTTTGTCTGCTCTGACTGCACAACAACTTCAAAACTGATTCACACACGTGTAGCATGCATATTTACTTCCGTAAAAACAATATGCTTCTTCTTCTTTAGTGTTCTACGGCGGTTGGCAAACAACTTACTGGTGCATCAGCGCCACCAACCCGTAAGAAGTGAACTGCATGTCTTCCTCTGTGCATGTGGGTCACTTCAGAGCCGTAGACTGTTCACACTGCAGTCTGATAGATGTTGCATTTAAAATATAATGTGAACACGCAATAAATAATAAACCACACAAATAAATTGGATTTCAGCACAAAATCGGAATTTAGCATTAAGACCTGCAGTATGAATGTAGGCTTACAGTGGGGACAATAATTATTGGGAAATGTAAAAATGTGCAAGTTCACCCATTTAAAAAGATAAGAGAGGTTTG
>JAQQAE010011047.1:0-13805 GCA_029823295.1 Pseudamia nigra | reverse complement strand
TAGGTCCCATGATGAAAAACACAAAATGAAGCAGTATTTTAGGTGAAAAAAAGGCAAATATACAGCGTGGAGTTCACGTTGACGTTTATCTCAGCTGAGATTGACCCGGAAGTTAAGTTTTTCATGTTACAAAAAAATTCGTAACCCAAATTACTAAAGTCATAACCGGAATCTTTTTCGCAATATGAAATTCGTAACCTGAATTGTTCCCGTCAGCCGGGACACAATTTGCCCAATAGTTTTATTCGTTACCTGAAACTTTCGTTCGTAGAAGCGTTCGTTACCCGGCTAACGTGTTACTGTATGTGGCCCACTGCATTTGCTCACTACGTGTATTACGCGAGACTGACAGGAAGTGATTCCATAACCTGGAGGAGCGGCGGCAGGTCCGAGGCACTCTAATTAGCACTTAGTGACACTTTTTATGACATTGAAATAAACAGAATTCTGTGATTTGTCTGATTCAAAAGTGATTCCGTTATGTGGCCCTCTGAAAATCCTGAATCATAAACTACAATCTGAGAATTGAGCGTTTGACGTCATTGTAGCTTCGCGTCCTCCGTCTGTTCAGAATCCTGGAACGAGTTTCACCTTTCTCACGTCTTCATTCTTAGAGAAGAATTGGACGTTTTGGTGACGTAGCGTATCACACGGGTCGGACATGATCCCACTCAGCCCTTAGAAGTGACGAGACCACGGTACTCGACGTCCCTCTGAATTATTGTTAAATAGAAGACGTTACAGATTGCGATTAGTTTAATTAGCGTTTTGAGTTGTGATTCGTATGATTCGGACTGCGCACGCGGTGTCCATTGATTAACCTCAGACGTCCCCGGCTGCATTATAAGCAGCTTGTGCAACCTCATTACAGGAGGGGATGTTTTTCATTTCTTGAGTCTTGCGTGTCACACGGCGGACAGCACAGCAACTGTGAGGCTTTAAATGGATCCACTAACCTCGTTTAAGAGGGCCCCCCCCCCTGACACTTGTGCCGCTGGCGTGTTAAGATGATAATGAATTTAAAGAACACTTATGACTAATATGTCAGGCTTTTACCCTTTGAAAGGCGACGGACTCGCTGGAGCCGCAGCTCCGGTCTGTCCTGGGCATCCGTCTCAGCCCTGCTTTATCCCCCAATGTGAGTCTGGATGAACGGGATAATGGGATGTCCAATCACGGAAATGTGATTTCCATTGACCGCAGCTTCGTAAGTGAGTCGTAGAAGGGTCTTAACAAATTGGATTTGGCCAACGGATGTGAAAAATACAGGGCCTCTTGTATACATGTGTGAGTGCGTCTGTGCTGCCTCATCCACACATCATCAGGACCGACGGCAACGATGCGTCACACCCACCCACACCGGAACCTGCTCATTGTGTTGGCAGGTTGATCCAAACTAAGTCACCGCGTCGCGTTTTTACTTCTTTATCCAACATTTAGTATCGCAACGTAACGCCTTGGATGGTACTCGATGAGGGCACATTACGGGTTCTCACGACCACCGGTGAAGACGAGATGGTTGTTTTAGATTCACAGTCAAGGCGGCGGGAGATGAAAACAGAGACAAAATGCTAGGATTCAAAAGCCACAGCTCCTAATATCAGCAAATCAAAAGAGACAAACCAGATATTATTTCCAAGCTTCTTTGTTGACTCATTGATCAGAGCAGCAAAGTCCCACAGCGACTGGTAATTAGATCTGAGTCACATCACACCTTTAACCTGTGTGAAAACGCTGACGTCATGGAGCAGACTTTACCCCGTTTGAAATCAAACCATTGTCTAATTCAAGATTAAAGACTGAGGTTTGGTCCTAAGTGATAGTAGGGAAAAAACACAGATTATTTGTGGTTTTAGATGATTTACAAAAGGTACAAAAAGATGAAGATGACATCACTAAGGCACAAAAACACTGACATGTTGTAAAAGATGTTCAAAAAGTTGCACAGACAAAAACGACGTAACTAATAGTCTCTGATTGTATGACGCAGAATTGTGTTGATTAGATCGTACGTGAGTATTGAATGAAACAGCAAAATGTTCAAACCTGACATTGTAAACAGGATGATTTACAAAGGCTGACGCGAGCGACCACCGCTAACACATCACATGATTTTATAGATTTTTGGTGGACTTTTTTCACCTTTGTGCAGCACTGCTCTGCCGTACCCGTGAATCCCGGACTAGTCTGAAAACTTCACCGTTCTTGCGAGTTCTTACCAGCAGCTTTGATGTATTTTCGTCTGACCGTGTTCCGATCAGAGCTTTTACCTCGTCCTCACCCCACGTCGGACCGCAAACCGTTTCTGCCGGCTGCCGTGCGCGTTTATTTTGGTTGTGTTTACCCACAGTGCCGTGCGTTGTAGACTGCTTCCTGCATTCGGTTCACTCGAAGTGGAGCAGGACCTACGTACGTTTTTAGGTGGGCCACAGTTTGCATCTTTGATCCGCACCAGAGTTCTACTCCTGAGGTTCTTTTGGGGCCGACTGACCTTCATTTCTTTAAGTAACGATGGATTTTCTCTTTATTTAACTCCGTGTTTTGTTTGGTTTTTTTTTTGCCGTGGTATGGATTTACACTGTAGTTGTAGTCGCACTAACAGGGCTGTTGACTCTGTCCGATCTTTTTCGAGGTTAGGGGACACTCATGGATTGAAAGCTATTCCGGGCGACTACGTTAAGAAAATGCTACTTTGGACAATTTACAACAGAAAACGTATTCGGGGTTGTTGAACACTTTTGTTTACTACATAATTCCGTACGTGTTCTTTCACAGTTTGGATGTTTCCACTTTCAGCATTAATGTACACTACGACCCAGACTTTTGGGCAGTAGTGTACGTCAAAGATTATTTTATTGTCCAGCCATACTTTACAAAGCTCACTTTGGTCAACGCTGTTGATTTGTGTGTTTTGCCCTGAATACACACTGAAGTGTAACCTCCAGACCAACCAAATAATTATCTTCTAGAACTTCACAACAGGATGCACTTTGAAGCTCCTTGGGGCATCTGAACCTCAGTCTGATGCGACTCCCGAGGAACACTTTACTCAACTAAAAATTGTGAACAAGTATAGTTTCGTTCTCACCTTGATATTGCCTTGGTGTTGACGCTGTAGGTTGTTTATATCGGAGTCAGATTCGTTAAACGCTGATTTATGGATTTCATCTCGGGGACTAAATATTTGATGGTAGAAACTTAAGATTTTAGTGTCTTACTCCAGGGCACAGCAAAGTGTACGGTGGTGTTTGTTCCACTTGGCCATAGATAACGAGGCTTTGATTGAAAAGTGCTGACTGAGGGTGTGGGTAATTACCCAGCAACCACGGCGGGTTTTACAAGCTACACGCGCTGACGTCGGCCTTTCAGCTGCACCCTGTGCAAAGACAAATACTCATTCACTAATTTGAGTAATAACGAATGAGACTAATTTCTATCGATTACAGAAAAATATGTTCATGTACAGTAATGGGTAAAAGTTTGGTCCCTCCTTCGCCTTCAGGGTTTGTTCTGTTTTTTTAAATATATTTCCAACATTCTAGATTAAAACCAAAGACACCCAGACTTAAAGAACACATATGGAGCATGTTCTATATTATAGATTGTCCCATGTAGCCACATTTAGCTTTGATGATAGCTTCAAGCCCCTTTTACACAGGATGGCCACACGTCGTTCAAAGATGGTTCACACATCGCCATGGGTGCCATGGTCACCACAAATTTTTTAAACGTGTTCAAAACAGTCCAATAAAGATTGCAAAGAAGGTTGGTTGCTGAAAGGAGGCAGAAGGAAGGCACCAGCATTGCTGTGATTGCAGAATGGCGGCGCAGTGGTCGCCCAGTGGTTGCAGGTAAAGGACGCATTCTGCTGCAATTTTTCCCATCAATCTGGGCGCCATTGGTCGCCAATGATGAGGAGGCTCAATGGTTGGCCAAAGATTGTTTCGGCACAGGGGAGGCAGACACTTGGCTCAGTGGATGCAGAGGACGTTAGTAGGTCACCATGCAAATGCCCGAAAATTGCATTTTTGGTGGTGCAGTTCCATAGACGCTGGATTTTCTGGGTTTAACCGACCATTGTGCATCCCGGCCATTTTTTGGGTGGCACAAAGTTCGCCCTCCTGCGTAAAGGGGCTTTTTGCACACTCAAATCATTGTTCAGATTCATGAGGTAGTCACCCGAGACGGTTTTCAATTCACAGGTGTGACTTGACAAGAGTTAATGAGTTGGAAACGTGTTTGCAGTTGGGTCGGTCATCAGTACACGCATCCCGACTGGTCCAGAGTCATCTTAAAAATTCAAACATGTTGTACTGTGACTGACGTTGGGTTGAGTCTGATACCCTCGCATACTAACAGATTCCTGTGCCAACTAGCATCGCTGACTGTCTCCAGCTAGCGCTGACTGATGTCGACAGGATGGGTGGGTACGAAGTCAACAGCCCTATTATTGTTACTACAACAACCATACAAATCCATATTATGGCAAGAAACACTCACTCTTAAGAGAAAATACAGTCCATCATCAAGGAGTTAATCTGACAAATCTCAACAACTGTGTCCAACGGGAATGTGTCCGCGAGTGTGATTCCCAGAAATCATCCAACACTGTGCTGAAACTGGCTACAGAGAAGTTTATTAGAAATAAGTTTATCAGGAACAGACGATCCTCATGAGCGCTATTTTGGATTTGGATCTTCTTTTCTTAAAATAATGATGGGCTGTCTTTTCTCCTGACTGGACTGTTTCGTACTGTAAAGCTGATTGCACATAGAGAAACGCGACTCACCTCGGCTCAACTCAACTGGAAATCTGCTTGATGCGCGGTGGTTCCCGATGCAGATTTTTCAGTCTTAGGCCGGCCACACGTAGAGAAATGCGACTGATCCCAACTCAACTCTACGAGTCCGGTCGTCTCGTACATGATTGAACGTACCTCGCACGCAGCTGCAGATTGACACCTCGACTCACGTCTTGTAACTGGCGCCGTCTATCGACAGTAAACATTGATTGTGTTATGACACACATGTCCAACAATGATAAAAGTCGTAAAGTCGAGTCGTGACCGTCGCACATCGCCGAGACCGAGTCCTGGCGATTCAACGTGTTCAATCGGCACGATTTCTGTCGGGACAGTCTGAATGACTTTTGGCTGGATATTACCCACGATTCACAGTTTGGCAGAGCCCGCACCAGTAAACACTAGTTGGAGACAGTTGGTATGGCAAGCTAGCTTAGGAATCTGTCAGTGTGTGAGGGGAACAGACCCGACACAACCTCAGTCGCAGTCAATCGAACATTTTTGAATTCTTTGAGCCGACTCCAACCCAACTGCAAACACATGTTGACCACAGCCTTTGAAGGAGATTAGATGGGACACAGGAAATGGTGTCAGAAGATGAAGCCGACATGATGTAGTGGGAATATCAAAACAATGAGAGTGATTTTCTTTGGGTTAGTCAGAGCAGATAGCTGCGCAACAACAGCGACACTGAGCCATTTGGTTTAGCCTTTAAACGGTCACTCTCGCGAGAATTCGATGTGTTCAGTTGACTTGAGCTGGTTTGACATGTCATGCAGTCTGTGATCCCTCAGCAGGTGCAGTTGTTAAATGTGTGGACCCTGGTCTTTGAGCCGATACAAAAAACCTGCTGAAAAGCAGTCAGTTTAGTGTCAACTCCAAGTTTTTTCAAAATCGGTAAAGACTGTGAACGTTGTGTAGCGTGTCCCCAGCTTTAGGCACATTAAAGAGGCAAGAAACGGCACAAATTAACTGCTGACAAGTCACACCTGTGAGCTAAAGACCGTTCCGGGTCAGCACCTTATGAATCGGATGACAGAATGCCACGCGTGTGCATCGCTGCCATTAAAGCTAAACGCGTCACATTTAGACGATCTACACATTTAGACGAACACTTTTTGTGTTCACCACATACCACATTCGGATGTCGAAAATAAAGGTAGCGTATAGTCGCAGGCAAAGTGTTGAGGTCTTTACCTTAGAATGAAAAACAAACCCACAGAGCAGATTGTTTTCTCTTCAGCGGACTCTGATCGTCACTGGTCTTTTGGCGTGAAGGTCGTTTTGTCCTAAATATTCACACAGCAGGGTAGAGCTGATTAGGTCTGGAGGCTCTGGCGTTCGCCGGCTCGGGGATCGAGACGTGTTTTATCTGCCTGATCGAAGCGGTACGAGTCTTAAAACTCAGCTGCTGTACGTCGTTTACTCTATGTGCATAAGGATGTTGGCGCCGTGACACCCTGAAATCCGATTTGTCTTCCTTCATATTGTAGCCACAGTGTTTAAAGCGGCGGCTGCTCATTTTGTTCGTATTGTCAATCTGGGCAGTGTGACAGACGTAATCAGAGGCTGTGATGCTGCGTTAGCTCTCGTACATCTATTGCATGTGACATTTTGTCCTGGGGCTTTATTGAACCACTGTGTCGCTGCCTTATGCCGGCGCCGGGTCACGGACAGTGTGAAATGACTGGAAATGACTCTTCCCTGAAGCACTAATTAGTGAGCTGGGAGGTTTTATAGCTTTCTGGAGGAGATTTCCGCTTTGAGAGTTTTTGGCCTTGTTTACGTTGGTTTTCCAAGGCAACTGAGTCTCAGCAGTTTTGTGCGTGATTGACGAAAAGCAAGTATAGCTCGTTGTTTGGACACGGAGCAGATGCTGAAGACCTCGTTAAAACGCGGTAGAAACAAAAAGGTGGTCGGGTCGGAGCTGGTTCGAGGCTCATCAGGTTACATGTAATTACCTGATGGTAATTGTAAAAAATAAGCAAAATTATCAACAAAATAATCAGAATTGTCAACAATATGATTGTATGTGAGTGAAAAGTAAGTAAAGCAATGAGGGAGATCAACAAATTCATAAATAAATGAACAAGGTAATCAACAAACTGAGCAGGAAAATCATCATGAGTGAGTAAACAAAAGTGAGCATAATCAAGTAAATGACTAAAAACAACCAAAATAATGAACAAGCTGATCAAAAATGAATGAGAAAACCAAGTGAATTAAATCTGAATAAATAAGAAAAAGTAATGTCTAAATAAATTATCAATGAAATGAGCAGAAATGAAAAAGTCATCCGTAAATGACCAAAAATTAAAATTAATGAACAAAAATGAACATGATAATCAAAAAATGAGCAGTTATTAACAGAATTCAACAAAATGAACAAGAAACAAATGAAATAGTTGACAATATTAACAAAAATGAAAAAGAACAGACTTATCAAGGAAATGAACAAAAATGAAGAAAATAATCAATAAATGAAACAACATTCAACAAAGTAATGAAAAAAGTGAACCTGGTAATGAACAAAATGAATCAAATAATTGACATTATGAATAAAAATGAAAAAGTAACAAATGGAATTATCAACAGAATGAAGAAAGATGAAGAATAATCAATGAAATAATCAAGAGAAACAGCTAAAGTGATCAAAAAAATAATAAACAAAACCAACAAAATTACACAGGTGGCTAACGGCTAACAACGTAGCCATTCCGGAACGGAGTTAGCTTCCGATGGCAGAGGCTCGGACACACAGGACCACGCTGTCGGGTTCCGCATTGAGGAGATGAGCTGATTCATAGATGCCGATGGTGACGCTAGCACTAGCGCTAGCGACTAGCACTCTGACTTCCGGGTCATTCTCGTCGAGACCTGGAAGTGATGCAGACGTGACCCGGGTGTCGTCTGGATAATTTGTCATTATGCGGTTCAATTTCTTTGCAGTTTTTTCGTCAGTATCCGACTTTATCGTTGTCCGAGGTTCCGCTGTATCATGCTGCCTAGCAAACTGAAACCTGTTTTTCTGATTAGCCTCACTGATAAGTGGTTTTCTTAAGGCTACGCTGCGATTTAGTCCCGATCCCTCGAGCTGCCTTTGCCTTGTGTGTGTGGAAATGATTTTACTTTCACTATTAAACATCATCTACTGTTGTTTTTTTTTACAATTTGATTTCACCACATCATCATCATTCAAGATTTTTTCCAACCACATTTTTTCTTTGAAGATGATGGTTCCCCACTATCCTTATATGACTTGTTTCCAGCTGAAACATAATCATGCAGAAATGATCCAACGGGAGGCTGCGACCTGTTTGCTGAGTTAAATCCAGGTGGTGACCTTTTTTTTTTTTTGGCCTTCGCAGCGTATGACAAAACATTTGCGTTTGGTTAATCTGCGTTTCTCTGCTGTCGCCGGCTGGAAACGTGAGGAACCGCGTCGTACGGCGGTAAAAACCTGCAGCATCGACATGCAACATGGCGGCCGTGCTGCGCTTCCCATTTCCATTGTGCTTTTTTTCCCTCCCTCGGCTGCCTTATCGACCTGGTGTCAGGCTGTTCGGCGCAGAAACCAGGAGCAGCGAAGCCCCAGCGCAGCCAGGCTACTCTTACTTATTTATGTATCTATTTCTGTATTTATTCATTATTCCCTCCCTCGCTCGCAGGGTTCCAGGTCGTGCTGGGTGTTTTTTTTTCTTTTTTCGTTTGGTTGGTTGGGCTTTTTTTTTTTTTTTCCCGTCCAGCTGTGAGCAGCATGACAATAGTTTTTGTTATTTACAGTAATCAGACACAACATAAGGTCCATATTCCTGCTTTAGGTGTTGTCTTAAAGCACCGATTTCTCCTGTGTGAATTATTTCTGTAACAGACATCCAGGGTTTTTGATTTTACGGTTTCACGCGGACGCTGCAGATGAGCCGGATGTTGTTGATGAGGTCAGAGGTCAGGGGTCAGCAGCCGTTACATTGTAAAGAGACATTTTTGGACAAAAAGGAGGGGAAAAAAGTGTCTAGAGCCGCAAATAATATTCCTACTCTGTTTGAGCTGGCGACATGGCATGGCTATTTATTATTTCATTCCTTCTTTGTTCATTTTGTTGATTAAAAAAACATTTATTTGTTTGTTTTGCTTTAATTTATGGATTATTTTTGTTTGTTCTCGTTCATTTTTGTTGCTTAGTTAGGGTTTTCTGCTTCTTTTCATTTATTTAGTTATTCATTTTGGTTCACTTTATTCTCGTGTATTTTTGTTGGTTTTGCTTATTTTTTTAAAAATTTCTACTCATTTCTTCCTTTTTCTCAATTATTTTTTAAAAATAGATTTTCATTTTGTGAATATCTGTTTCATATTTCATATTTGTGATTTTTTTTTGTTCTTTTTCCTGATTAAAAACATAATGATTTCCTTGATTATTTTTTTTTTCCACACCCTTGTCTGTTGCAGATATGTACAAGCTGTGTACTATTTGTACTATTTACCAGGAGTACATACTGTACGTATACAGTATGTACAGCGGTGCAGTTGAGATTCTGAGGGATTATGCCATATGTACAGTAGTGCAATGGAAATGACTGACAATATGTACAGAAAATGCAGTGACAATTACACTGTTTGGCCAAAAAAAGGTCACCGCCTGGATTTAACGAAACAAATGGGTCGGAGCCTCCCATTGGATAATTTCTGCACAGGTGATTATGTTTCAGCTGGTAACAAGTGGTATAAGGATAGTGTTGTCGTTTGTTGTCGTCCTTTCGGCTGCTCCTCAGGCGTCGCCACAGCGAAACACCAACGATTGTCATGTTTGATCTGGCAGAGGTTTTTACGTCGGACGCCCTTCCTGACACGACCCTCACAACAAGGGAAAGACTCTCCAGTCGTTTTTGCAATCAGCATCAGATCAGCAAAGTTGTACGTTGTTGTGCTGCGCTAGCTGGCTTCTGGATTTCACGGGGCGCCATGGTGGCGCAGTGGGTAGCAACAAGGTCCCGGGTTCGACCCCAACTCCTTCTCCCATGTTCTCTCCGTGCATGCGTGGGTTCCCTCCGGGTTCTGAATGGTTGTATGTCTCTATAGGTGCATCTGACCCAGGTCGTCATTGCACATGACGACTGGTTCTCAACTGACCTACCTGGTTAGGTAAAGGTTAAATTAAAAAAAACTAAACTTAGGAGTAAGGCCGCACAATTTGCAGTTATGATTTCAGTCTTACTTGCTCCGCTGTCAAGAAACGATTAGTGACATGTTTTCAGCTCCAACACACAAACTAGTGCAAAACAAGACAAACACGAAGAAAACGTTTCATTTTGCGTGTTTTGAAGCCTCAACAGTTTAAGCAACGTGGATCTAACAGACAAAAGCCGGAGGAGGGCGTGGACTTTGCTCTCCAGTTGTACGAGGAAGTTGTAATTTCCGAGTTCCTGGTCAGGAATTACAGCTGGCGGACCCACTGACGTCAGAACAACGCCACACCTGAGTGAGCGGACCAACATGGCTGCCAACTGCAGCAACGCTGCTAATTAAGTCCTTCAGTTGTATTTGATACATAACGCTGTTCATTTTTTTAATCCTCGAAAATGTTGCCACAATATTCTGGCATCGTGGTACCGAGTTCCTCTGGAGATACTCTGCACGAGCCAGCTTTTGTACGGGTGTCCATGGTTTCCGACTTTGGATCTAGAACCCAATCAGAGTGCGCGTCCCTCGCCGTCGTGACCTCTGAGTTCCGAGGTGAACGGAACGCGACAGGCGTCGGGACTCAAGTAAAGCAATGTCAAAGCTGGAAATGAGTACGTAACGTAAGCGGTGCCTTTGTCTGCTGGCGTCCACCGGTTGATTAGATACAGTTCAGATACTCTGGGAAATGTCTGTTTTTAAACGTACCATCACTTTTTTTTTAAAACCGTGACTAACGATATTGCTTTATCTTCTCACTTCTCGTCTTAAACAGCACCAAATCACACTGCGAACACTTTAAATCCTTACGACGGTGGCACCGAATCTAAAACAAAGCCATGCAAACAGTGGACGAGTGATGACACTGTGATTTATTTATCCGTGTATTGCAGCGTTGCCGTGGGCACCATGTTGTCTTTAGAGCAGAGCAGCAGCAGCAGATGTTGTACACTGCTCGTGATACGTCTCCCTCTCTCCGTCTTTGTTGCTCTCACCTCCTCATCCACTCCTCCTCCTCCTCCTCCTCCCCGCTGTCCGTCTGTCAGCACTCTCCCAGCGGTGGTGTGAGACATGGCGTCAGGGTGCCGGGGCTGCCAACTTCTGCCAGCTCACACTGTGACCTCCAGCCCCGCCACCTCAGCTCCATGTGCCAACGCCACAGCAGGTCGCTGCTGGGCTTCTACGCCGAGGCGGATCCGGTGCCAGGAGGTGGCTCGTCTTATGTTGGGGCTGTTTTGATACGTACCTCGTCCAATAGTGGGAGGGATTGCAACATTTTCATCCTACATTTCATGTTGTGGCGAAGACGTGCTTCAAGAATAAATGTGTAGGGAGTGAGAAAGCTCTTCAAGAGTGGGATGTATGAATTTTGCATAGACTAGTCATGTTAAAGAAGGCGGCCGTGGTATGTTAGCATCAGCGTACTTCTAATGGTAGACTTCAGTTTGTTCCATACGAACCTGAACGTGGATTTGGTTTGGAGCATAGACTGTGCACGGTGGTCCCTCGTTTATCCCGGGGGTAACGTTCTAAAAATAACCCGCGATAGGCGACTTTATTTTTTTACAATTATTATATTTGTTTTAAGGCTGTAAAACCCCTCACCACAACATTTTCCTACAAATTTAATTTTAACGATCAACCTACGAAGTTGGACACATAAGAAATGATTAATAGTGACTCACGTGTCACAGTTCCTCCGACCGTGCCTCTTCGTCCTGCTGTAGCGTCGTTAGGGTTTTTGTCGGAGAGAAAACTCTCAAACACACAGCGCTTCAGAGTCGCACTGCTAGCGTCGAACGTTTGGCGAGCTGAATGTATTCTGTACCGTACAGGAGACACAGCACGGAGGAGGGGGATTGACAATGGCATACAGTCCCTTAGCCAATCAGGATGCAGAACACAATGCAAGTTCATACGCTGTAAAAAAAAAAAAAAAAAAAAAAAACATGAAAATTGCACTAAAAAAAAATCCGTGAAACACCGAGGCCGCGAAAGGTGAACCGCGATATAGCGAGGGACCACTGTATATTAGTGGACAAAGTGACTGCGACGTCACCCATTGGTTCCTAAAAGGCCCGTTAGAGGCCAATCAGGTTGTCACTTCCTGGTTGACATTTTGGAGCTAAAAACAGAATGCGACCATATTTGGGCAAAAGGCAGCAGAGCTGCAGGAGCATAGCATGTCAGGTACTCATATGGGCAAGCTAATGCTAACAGCTAGCTTACTGACGCGGTATAACTTCACCAAGCATTGCTGATCAAAGTCATATTACAGTAAATCTGTGCTCTATTGAATAATTAAAAGATATGAAGTTCCGACTCAGTCCGACTTTATCATAACAACCTGTCAATCAAACGTCAGCACAGCAGTGATTTGTCAGTTTATTTTCTGTAACATCTTGAGAACAGAACAATAAGTTAAAGATGGACCATCACGTTACTTATTAGAGGATCCAAATAAAACATTTCAAGGCCATGACGAGTCATGACAAAAATGTATTTGCTTAGTAGTATATTCAGAGAAAAGTCCAGTGTAAGTCTATGGGAATCGGGGCTCCCCCAGTGGACAGCGGTGGTATTACAACGTAAAGTTACTTCTCCATCCGCCTCACTGAAAAGCCCTGGTCATTACCCACTGGTTTGGAGTCAAGAAAAGACGTCAATCTTATCCCACGCTTAGCAAATGATATATACATGTCACAGTAAATAATAATAATAATAAGCTATAATATACAGTAGATTCCCACAGTAATGTACAATTTAATGCTGAGTGCTAGTGAATGGTACAAACTGTAGACAACAGACAAACATGGTGGAATAAGACACAAATATGCCAGAGGATAAAACACCCAGTGCTGCAGCCATATCATAAGGTAAACAAACCACGGAAAACAGAGAAAGAAATAAACGGGTCATGGAAGAAAATATCTATTCAAATATCAATAAGACATCCAGGAACTTATGGGAAGTAATTGTGAGATTTAACTGGTGAATTAAGACGTTTAGGGGAAAAAGTTATATATTAGTTGTGCATCGTATGAGGAAAATGTGATGATGGACTGATGTGACCAGTATAAGGGCAGCTGACATTTACCCGGGGTTTAATTTGCCAAGCGTTTTTATATCACAGTCATGATGAAAATGCAGTTTTATGGTCATTACGATTATATATTATGAACAACCATAGTTCACTTTTTTGCAGGACATTAAAAAGATCTTAAGTGATTTGAAACCTGTCTTTAAAAACCAATACCTGCCGTCGCCCAACATTGTTTTGTATTGACATCAGGAGACAAAATCTGGTCCAGTGTAACAGGAGATGAAATAAGTCTTACAAGTCTGAAACATATCCTGCACAAACTGTGAATATTAGCACAGACGTCAATAAGTTTCCAATATTAGGCAGCTCCAGCAGACGTGTAATTTCTCATAGCGGCGTTGTGATATGATCTCAGTAATGTTAGTATCCGTGTCACTGTTGGTGTGTTCTCGTCGTTTTGTGTGTCTGGGTCAGTGTGTCTGTGCCGGGGACGGGGACGGAGGCCGGTATTGACCAGTGCAGGGATGAGCTGAGGTTGAGATGATTGTCTCCGGCGTGCACCTGGCCGATAAGAAGGCGGCTCATGTCCTTCTTAGCTATCAGGCCTAACAGCCGTTCTCTACGAGGCCTGCGTCCTTCGCAGCTAACCCCGGCCTTAGGAGCTCCTTAGGGAGCGCTGACTCAGGTGACTGGGTTTTAAACACCGTCCCCGCTCCCTCCTCCTCCATCCAGCAGGGCTTGAGTGTGACCTTGCCACCACCCAGAGACAGAGAGGAGGCGGCCGGG
>JAQQAE010011046.1:0-13805 GCA_029823295.1 Pseudamia nigra | reverse complement strand
TTGTCAGATTCAAGTTATTTCTGTGACCATTGTGGGTTTTTCTGTCATTTACAGAGGGGTAACAACAATTTTATCCATGTCTATAGGCATCTGAACCAGATGCCCAACCCACCTCATCTGGCTCCTCTCAATCTGGAGGAGCAGCGGCTCTACTCTGAGCTTCTCCCAGAGGACTGAGCTTCTCACCCTATCTCTAAAGGAGAGTCCAGCCACCCTGTAGAGGAAACTCATTTCAGCCGCTTGTATCCTGGATCTTGTTCTATCAGTCATGGCCCAAAGCTCATGACCATTTAATCAAGAGCTTTGCTTTTCAGGTCAGGCCCCTCTTCACCACGATGGACCGATGATGTGAGTACAGACAGAAAAACACAACTTTTCCATCATTTGCCTGAGCCACTCAGCAGATGACTTAAGAAATAGTCCAGAAAAAAATAGCACAGAACAACAGGTCAATCAGAGCTACACTGTTTCACAATACTTTCCTTCTAATAGAGTGAAAACAAGTCAGTTCTTAATCAGAGACAAATGTGATGTGCAAAACAATAAAATGACTTCTGCTTTTGCCAAAAGTGTTTCATCAACTCCTCAACTGAATAGATTCACATGTGCTTTTTAATGTTACTTTAACTGTCATAATCTTTCTCTTGGCATTTCACTAAAGCAGGCTGAATATTGATGTTTCAGCTGTGGCCAATCTCGACACTGCCAGCCTCTTTTAAATGAGACCCTTTAATATTATTCCCACCATGTACTCTGTCCCTGTAAATTTCCTGTGAGTGACCTGAACGGCCATATATGGTCACGTTCTAGCCTGGGATTGTCGTTACTGTAGCGAAGAGAGACTCCAAGGCCCAGTAATGAAATTAACACAGTTTAAGATTGATGGGAGGCTGGCATCAGTGGAGGGACGCACTCTGGGGTGTGTGTGTGTGTGTTTGAGCTCCTCACCTCCTGCACACACACTGGAGGGCTCAGCTGCCAGAATCTCAATGCAGGATTTCTTAATGATCTGGAAAAGACGGAACAAACACAGTTCTTAGACAGTTCTGTATCCAGGATTTTCCAAAATTTGTATCCTCAAGATCTCAAAAACAAATGATCTGTCTCCCTGGAACCTAAACTCCATCGAAACATGGTTTAAAGGCTGGAGTACACTGTGCAATTTTTGAAATGTGCAAAAATGTATGACTGTTTCAGTTGGAAACACATGCAAATTCAGTGTACACTTTGCATTGTATTAACGTCAACTCTTCGACTGAGATCAGGCCCCTCTGCGGTTCTGACCCCAACAAAGAGGAAGAGGTGCTTATTTCAAGAATGGTGGCCACAGAGAACCGTGCTACCCTTGCTATCGGGTATCTGTGCTGGTACGTCTCCACAACAGAGGTGCCAATGTGCCTGGATACGCAAATATCTTGGGACATGACACCTTGTTTTACTTCTTCTTCTGGTGTCTCCTGTTGCTCTTCTTCATGCAGGCGCTGTGAGAATTCAAACCATGGAAGCATCAGAAGAGCCGGACATTATTTTGAAGGTGGTACTATGCCCAGGAAACATTTTCCCCCGTAGACACGGGGCTTGTTTACATGATCGTAAAAATCCAATAACTAACTGGGAGTAATCAGATAATTGTAACAGTCAGTTCTGATGTGTTTACATGCACTTATTCCCTCCCATCGAGGACATGGAGGATGTTGAGGGTTTTCATTTCATTTAAGCCTTTAACCGCCTCTTTAATGTGTCTTCATTTTGTTCTTATTTTGTTCCTTTCTTGTTCAATTTTGATCATTTATTTACATTTCGTGCATTTTATTGCTTATTTTGTTCATTTTTGCTCCATATTATAATTTTCAATTTCCTTATGTTTAATATGTAGTTTTTGTTTGTGTCTAATTTGTTCCTTTCATGTTCAATGTGGTTCATTTTATTGCTTCTTTAGGTAATTCTTTTTCATTTTGCTGCATATTTTACGCTAATTTTCACTCATTTTTATATATTTGTTTGTTTTTGTTTATGTTGTTGCTTATGTTGCTCACTTTTGCTGCAGATTTAGTCAGTTTATGTTCATTTTGCTGCATATGTTAAGTTAATCTTTCTCAATATTATTTTTTAGTGTTTTTTGTTCATTTTTGTGTATTATGTAATTCATCTTAATCATCTTCTTCACTATTTGTAAAATGTAAATTATTCATTTTTCATTCAATTTTTTGTCTTCATTTCTTGTATGTTTTAATTCCTTCATTTTATTGATTTTCTTTGATTCTTTTTGTTTATTTTTTGGTTGCTTATTTTCTAAATGTTTCTTGATCATTTCGGTGCATCTTTGCCCGTTTGTTTATTTTATCATTGTCTCATTCATTTTTGTTAATTTTTGTTCATTTTCTTAATCATTCTGTTGAACTTTACTCATTCTCTTGACTATTTTCTTCATTTTTCCTCATGTTCCTGGTGGTTTGATTATTTTTTTGTAAGTGTATTGTTCATTTTTTATTAATTTTCTTGATTATTTCCTTCATTTTTACTCATTTTCTCAATTATTTTGTTTATTTTACTCATTAATTTTCCTTCATTTTCTTAATTATTTTGTTCACCTTTCTTCATTTTCTTTATTATTTCATTAATTTTTAATAATTTTCTTCATTGTTTTGTTCATTTTTACTCATCCTATTGATTATTTTGTTCATTTTTGTTCATTTTCCTGATTATTTGAGTTCATTTTTATTAATTTTATTAATTATTTCATTCATTTTGATCATTTTCTTGATTATTTGGTTTATTGTTTTCATTTTCTTGATTATTTGGTTTGTTTTTACTCATTTCCTGACGTATGTCATTAATTTTCCTTTTTTTCTTGATTGTTTTGTCCCCCCAATGTTCAGAGAAACCTATGCCCGTCATCAGAAAATGTAAGAAAACCAGCAATGAACATTTCAAAAAACAAAATGAACAAAAAAAATTCTCAAAGTAATCATGAAGATGAACAAAAAACCCTCTATTGATGATCTGGTGTGCAGAAAGATTCATTTCACTGTAGTGCTTCTCCATGTGAGTTCATGGTTATTATAGTAAATGAAATAAAAAAAGCTGTCAATAAGAAATATGTTGTTAACTGAAAAAAAATTGTAAATGTAAAAAAACCTGTAATTCTGCACTCACTAACTAAATTGACAAAGTAAAAGAAAATAAAACCTAATGTGAACGTCCAAATTCGACGTCTCCAGGTGAAAACATTACCCCCTTTCACCTCGGTCGGCTGGTGGGAGGGACGCTAAGCAGGCTAACCCTGCTGCTACTGTACTCTGTGAATATGTCAGTGTTTCCTGATTCTGCTGGATACAAAGGCGTACAGTTCTGCCGCCGAGGGGAACGCTGTTTAGGTTACAGCCCTGGGTTAGAGCTTGTGTTTTCGGCTCTAGTGCACAGACAATTCACAAAAAAACGAAGATAGTGTGACGTTTCAGCAGAGAAGAGTTTATGTACCGAATCAATGACTCCTCTGAGGGCATGGAAGCCACCCAGGACAGGAAACACATGCTCGATGGTGTCAGCGATGGTGGCCAGCTGCGGGGAAGAAGACGGAGAGACGTGGTCAGAATATGGAGAGAGAAGGGGGAGGTATTTAGAAAGCATAGAGGTGTAATCTGTCAACTACTTCACCCTGGAGGACACCAGGCAAACCAAAACTACAGTAGAGGACAACAGAGCTTAGAGAATACCTACGACTTAAATATACATACGGTACAGCTTTTATAAATCTATTAAACACGTCTGTAGGGATCATAATAAAATAAAGTGTTTTTTTTCAATTTTTCGTTGGTTTTTCAAGAGCTTCTTTCACACACTGATTTAACTGTGAGATGTTGTAGTTACTCACTTGTGTTGTTTGTTGTTCTATCCCTACTTTTTTCTTTTGTCGCTAACATCAACCAGTCGAGGCAGATGTCCCCTTGTGTGGAGCCCTTGTTCTGCTGGAGACTTTTTCTCTTCTCATAAAGGAAGTTTGTCCTCCCCATGTTGCCCTAAGCTTCTTCTCGGAGGTTATGTTGGGTTTTGTCCCTGTATCGTCTTTAAGGCTTTGGCCTTGAATTGTGAAATGCCTAGAGATAATCATGGATTATGACTGGCACCCATTTTAAATGACCTTTGGCCCATAGCAGATGGTGGTGTTTCTGGATGGTGTTCACAAACTGTACAGTATGTCTTCTTCTTTACATGATACAGATTTGACTTGTACTGTATTTGTGGATTGCATGGTGAACTGTGTTCACAGAGTGATTTCCACTAGAGAATCCGCCCAGCCATCCATCCTATTTCTACCGCTGAATCCTTGTCTATTTTTAAAAGGGTAAGGTAAAAACCAGCATCCAATTTTGACCTTTGACTTTTCTCCTGATTCTCTGAATGTTTTGATGATATACACTATAGAGCGAGGGTGCCCAACTCCGGTCCTTGAGAGCCCCTGTCCTGCATGTTTTCTAACTGGCTCTGCCCCACCCACTGTTGATGATGTGGATCAGGCGTGTTCAGTCATTCAGAAGCTGGAAGATTCAGTGGATGGGGCAGAGCCAGCTGGAAAATATGCAGGACAGAGGCTCTTGAGAATTGGAGTTGGGCAACCCCTGCAGTAGATCTATAATATCTAAATTTTCCGAAATTGGTCCACAAATTTTAGACACAGTCTGTCATGGGTTGGTGAACCTGTTGTTCATTTTTACATGTGAGAGGCTCTGTCTCAAAATGCTCCTTTTATACCCAGTCATGTTACTGACCTGTTACCAGTTAACCTAGTTAGTGTCAAATGTTGCTCCAGTAGGTTTTGATTTGTGCTGATTACTACTGAAGCCTTTTGTTGCCCCTGTTCCAACTTTTTTTAGATGTGTTGCTCCCATCAAATGCAAAAGCTCATATTTTCCATGAAATGATAAAATGTCTCAGTTTCAACATCTGATATGTTGTTTATGTTCTACTGGCAATAAATATGTGTTTATGAGATTGAAAAATCACTGCATTCTGTTTGTCTTTACATTTTCTCAATTTCACTGGAATTGGGGTTGTAGCCATGTAGCAAATTTTGCAATATCCGTCAAATGATTCCTTAGATATTGTACAATAGAGATTAGGCAGGAGGTCATAGCAGCACTGATCTTTGACCTTCTGTGACCGAGGTAATTGCTTGTCATTGCTGTGTCTAACTGACGATACTGTTTGTACCAAATTTTGTGACCATTCCTCAGATAGTGCATTATTTTTAATGTAACCAGGAAAATGACTAATTGAGATCAATACATTTTGCCAGTGTTAAGGCAGAGTTAATAAAGTTACAGACAGGATTGCAGGCACACATCCATGCAAAGACGTAATAAAATAATTTATTGTGCTTCTGCAGTTTTTTTCTGCCGTAACGCCATTTAAAATATATTTAAATGCATTTGAGGAAACCAGGTCCTTCAGTCTCAGGTCACTTATAAGTATGGAAATACATAAAGTCACAGTAACCACAACCGCTTCAGTCCATCCAAGTCCGAATTTGTCGAACCATTCCTGAAATACTGTGTTGTAAAAAAAATACAGGGACCAATGGACAAAGCAATGGAAGCAGTTTCTTACACCAATGACTGCAGATGCATCTAAAAAAAGTAGATTTTTGAAGAATCTTAGGTATTACTCAGGTTTTGTTTTTCAGATATGGGACCTGAAGTGAACTGATTCCAATTCTAATTCAGCTTAAAACACAAAAAATTGCAGTTTCTGCTTTACAACATCTGATTTGCGGATCCTCTACTTAACAGCAAATATTAATGTGGTTAACCTGCTAGTCTGACGACATATATTTCAGTGTGCCCCATGACTGATGGTTAAAATTATTCTTTTTGGTTTGACTTGTAGGAAACGTCCAAAGAGCCAAACTGACCTCAGGTTAATGTTGTGACGCAAGTGAAGCCTTTCAGACAGGAAGGAGTATGAAATAAGAGCATAAGGCATAAAAACATGAAAACTAGCAAAACCCCCCACATACCATCCACAATCAGCTAATGGCTCCATTTACAATCAATCAAATGGGCTGAAACTAAACTTAAAGCTGATGAGGCCTCATGAGAAGCTCTCAGATGTCATAAAATACAGGAACTTGAATCATCGTCCTCATCATGCTGAAGTTTATTCAAGTTACAGATGTTTCTTTGGCAGCAGGGCTGGTCTAATGGCAGCTATGGATTTAAAGTCAGTGGGATTGGCTTCTCCAGGAAATTTTAAATGACAGGGTCCGTAAAAGGTCAGTGAACACGCACATGGATGTAGCAACACAATTCTAGATTCATTAACACATGTTCAGTTCGATAACATGTTCTTTTTAAAATTCTGTACTGTCACAAAAGACACAAAAAGGACTGGATCCATAAAAGATAAGAGGTATGTAAAACTCGGAATACTGTCAACAGAACTTGCATTGTAAATTTAATTTACATTGTTGGAATTAAATATTGTTTTTTATTGATGTAATGAACATGTGGCTGTCCAGTGTTTGGATTTTCAGAATATCAAAGATTAAATATTTGTACATGCCATGGTTGTATTTGATATTACAAAACATTAAAGATGTGTGAAATGTGTGAAAAGATTCAATATAAGACCTGGAGTGTATTAGAGGTGGAGATGTGGATTTGGGGTATTTATAGGTCTAATCCTGTCTGATACAGACATGTCAGAATTACATCCCTCAAAAATCCTACTGGGAAAACACCAGATCTCAGATATCACTGAATGCTCCTCTTCACAGATGTGTCTACAGAGTTAGGATAGTTCTGGTTCCAGTCTTGTCCATTTATGAGATGTAGTGATTAGGATTCATAAATGATTTCCCATGATAACGTCCAAATATTGTCTGCATCTATTGCCACATTTCCATTACACAGTTGTAGCAGTACTCGCTTCTACTCGACAAAAGGTCAATGGCAAAATTAGCCAATGACTAATTTAATAGTTGGTGTTAGTGACGTCATTGTTTCTGTATCCCACAGCATACAATGTCACGCTAAGCAAAGTTTCGCCGTAGCAAACTGAACTAGCTCAGAGTGAGACATCTTACTTTTCCCAACTCTTTGACCCATTGACTGCACATGTGCACTAGTGACAGGCGGGAATAGATGAGGAAGCAGCCACATGAAAGCGACCAAAGTTAGAAAATGTCAGAACACTGGCACTGTGGTGAAGGTCGGAGCTGGCACTTCCGGTCCTCTGTGACCAGTGTTTTGTTTTCTTTTGACCCTTCCTGCTGCGTGAGCCATAGCTAGAGGAGGAATTGGCAACTCTGTGGATCCTGTGTTCCTCAGCCATCATGATGCTCACCCACACTAAAATCTGACTAGTCGGCTAGTTGTTTCAGTAGTCAATGATTAGCAGACTATCAAAATAGTTGTTATTTGCGGCCCTATTCTTCATAATAATTGAGTCACAGCAAGGCGGGCCTCTGGATTCTCAACCACTGAGCACAGAAAATTCTGCACCTCATTGTTGGACATTGCTTTTGTTTTGAGCGTAGCCATTTTCACTGAATAGAAATAATAAAAACAAGCGGTTACTGTTGCCAGGTTTTATATATGATGGGTTTGATTGTTGTGTCGGAGTTGTTCTCAAGACACTTCCAGTGACGACACTCCCTGGCCAATCAGTGGCCTGCAGTCTGCTGACGTCACATTTTCTGCTCGACTCAGCTCACCTGGAACCCCAGCCGAGTCGGTACTACAAAAGTACGTGGTACCACGTATGTACTATCACCTAATGGAAAACCATAAAAACCAAGAAGGGGTGAGTAGGTGCTAGTGAAAAAGCCCCATAAAATGACTGTGAACACCAGCACCTTGCCCTGTATTTCTATGCTTTTCATCAAGTGTTTGCTTAATAGGATGTAATTATGCATGACATAAGACTGACTCCGCTGGCAGTAATAGTTTTATTACCTGTGTCTCATTGAAGTCTTTGACACCAACACAGTACACAATGGCTCCAAGAGACCTTGCTCTCTCTGCCTGTTGGAACATAAGAGCAATAATTGATCAAGAACATCCAAAAAAATCGACACCATGGAATGCTAAAGGGCTTTCAGAGCAGTTTGAGATGTCAGCTTTAGTATGGAGCTGTTACCTCTTGCTGTGCGGTGATAAGCTGATGTTCTTGCAGCTCTCCATCTGTCAGGGCAATTATCACACTAGCTGTGCCTGGAAAAACACATACAGCCAGATTTTAACCTCAGCATAAATCGCCTTATCCTGAAGCAAGGAGGCAGAATGAGATACTTGATGCTTACCAAAGTTTTCCCGGTATATCTGCTCATTTGCCTGAAATTTAGGTGGAAAATGTCTTGTTCAGATGATCAGGAAATACCACAGATGCATATTTAGACAGGTAATTCAGTCATCTTATACAGACCCCAGTCAGAGCTGGGATAGTATGGAAAATGCAAATGTGGTGATATTAAAATTGAAATTAGTCATGGTCTAGGGTTGTGTCACTGTTTCTGTGGTGCATCATTAATGCGTTAAAGTTCACTGAGACTTGGGAGGACCACATGCTGACTTCTAGAAGGCAACTTTTCCAGGGATGTCCATGCAGATTTCAACAAGTCAATCCAAAACCACACTGTGAAAACATCCAAAGTCCTGATGAGGAAGATGCGGGAGCAGGTGCTGGATTCATCTGATGCAGCCCACATTTGTTCCCCAAAGAATGCACAGATTGTCTTGAAACCCAAAATGTGACACTGCACTCCTGAACTTCCAGCCTGGTTTACATGAAGATACCTGGGTCTTCAGTTCTTAAACATTGTATAAATGTTATAAAAGGAAATAGTATATATAACTGATATGATGAATCATTAATTATTAAAATTAATTATTAATTACTGACACTCACATAACTTTGTGCCAACTTTTTTGAAACTCACTGCAGCCTGAATGTCAAGACAACCTAAACCAAGATCAAATCATGACACATACTAAGATGTACTGAGATGAAATAAGACCACAGGAGACTGTGTCTAAAATATGGAAAAACCCTGTGACGTCACCCATAGGTTTCTAAAGAGTCATTTGGAGGCTCAGACAGGGAGTCTCTGGGTGCCTTTTCTATACACTCTGCTCCAGATATGTCCTTTGATGGAGTATGAGAGTGATTTAATGAACCAGTGAAGCTGCTGACAAAAACTCACCTGCCCATTAAGGCACCTATGCCCTTCATCTATTCATTTTTGTACAATGTGCTAGTGCAGATGGCAGCAGTTGAAAACAGCTCTCTGCTTTTTCTCAACTTTTTCTTAGATTTTTGCATATATTCAGGTACAAGACTTTTCTGCCTACTATACTGATGGACAACGTGAACTCACTACACACCAAAATGGATGAGTTGGAAGCACTGGTGAGGAGTCAGAAGGAGTTTGGTAAGGCTGCTTACCCTCTGCAGTCCAAGATGCATAAACGTGTCTCCACCTGGAATCTCTCTTTTCAAAGCATTTAGACCCTTTTGGATGTCCACTCTGAAAGACAGGTTTCAAAGATGACGCTGTGACATATGGCTTGTGTCTTCTCAGGAGACATTGGAAGTTTAATATCAGTTTTCATGTCTTGTCTGCGTTAAGCGACTGTTTCTTCATTTACCTGTTCTCTGTCAGTTTCATGATAGTCGACGCTCTGGAGGAAAATGTTATAAAGGACATCCTCAACATGGGACTGAAACAAGAAATTGAGGACATTTTGTTATTTAACCAGAATGATACTGAGATACGAGATGTCCTCAGTACTAAAGGTTGTCTACACTTCTAGCTGGTGTTTATCCAAGACAAATACTACTTTAGTTACAGATGATCCAGTTTGTGCCAAAGACCAATGGAAACTGCTACAGACATAATTCAGCAGTGTTTGGCCAATGGTTAATGATTCACACCTTACACCACATGTAATACTAATACTTCTGCCTCATTTGAGATGGAAACCACAAATGACTTGGAAATTACATCAAGTTAATAATTGAAATTGCAGTAACAGATATAGCTGATACTTCAAAAGCGAAATGAGTCCCATTAAAAACATGACATAACTGACAGGAACCCGTGTGCTTTAGCTCCAGGCCAACATTCATCACTGGTTTCAAAGTGATTAACTTCTCACTCAGGACAAACAACTTCACCTCCTTTGAGGTTTGTCCAATAGACACTGTGTGTAGAATACGATCCAATGAAGAAAACACCATTGCTGATCCCAGGTGGTGTGTGGAATCTGAGCATCAGTGACTCAGATGTTATTCTCAGCAACTCATCTCAGTACCCTCAGATGTGGTTCAGTTTCCTGTTTGTGTTTGTTGGTAAAAACTATATTTGGAAATGAATTACATGCATGTAAATATACACATGCACAGCTATTTGAAGTCAAAAATAAATTGCATTGCATAAGTTAATACAGATTCAAACTGTTGGTTAAAAATTGACATTAGATGACAGTCTGCTTGTTGGAACAAACCATCACTTTGTGTTGTTTTTCTTTATTTTGTTGAAACGTCGCCTTCTGTCACATTCTCACTTTCATCTAGGTCATGGCAAAGGAAATTGAAAATAACTGTCACCAGCTGAAAACCATTTACTGTATTTGCAGAACAGGACACATGGTCAAAAATAAAACAAGATGTAGTGTTTTCAGACTCAAATAATGCAGAGATGGCGAGTTCATGTTCATTTTACCGATAACCGATATTTGGAGCTGATATTCATTTGCCGTAAAAGTGTAAAAATTGGCGTAAAATGTTGACTAATACAAACACTTAACTTCGTTTAAATGCCTAAAGCATGTTTATTTAACCAAACAAAGCTCCAGAAGTGCATTGATCCTAGACTCACAAGTTATTGTAGTAGTTGTGAAGTGTAGAGTTTTTCATGTGACTTTCACGCAAACACACTATTCTCCACATTACATACATTCTCCCCATTGATAATACTATACACAGACTGCTGAGCTTTTAGAGGCAGACCCATGAACTAGTGTTATGGTAAAAACTAATCAGCCTCCACCTTAGTGTGTTTCCCTACAAGAAAACAAGTGAATTGAGATTTTTACATGTTCTCTCTCAGTCACACACATGCTTTTACCACAATGGACTGTTTGACTGTCGATATTATTAGCACCTTCTTTCAAGTAATTCACAGACATATCGGAAATGACATAAGTAAACATAGCAGCTAATGTTTATTCCGCTCTTACGTTATTCTGCTGCACACTGTAGCGTTAGTAGATACAGAGCACTGGGATGTTTATTACAATTTCGGGAGCGTTTTATGCATTTACCTTCGATACATGCATTTGCTCTCCAGAGCTCCTCCTCATGACAAAACGTTACCTCTCTGCTGTGTACGTGTGAGCACACACACACACACACACACACACACGGCTTACACATACTGTGACATGTTTAACCAATCAGATGGCGCCATGGGAGGAACAATGCTGGAGACAGAAGCGGCAGGAGAGAGAAAGAGAGAGAGAGGGGCGGCTGAGCCGAAATAACCCAGTTTGTAATTGATTTCTTGATATCGGCCCATCAGATTTAAAAAACACTGATACCGATATATGTCAAAATTCCAAATATCAGCGCCGATAATTGGCCCGGCCGATAATCGGTCGACTTCCAGTAGAGATGGGACCAGAAACATTTGCAGTGGTCTCTATTTTTTCTGGAGCTCTATGTGTTTTAATGAATGATTTATTGTGACCTACAGTACATTTTGTCTTTAGAATTTAATTATTTTATATGGAAGAAATTAGACTGAACATTTGATTTATTTGGATTTGATGACACTAAATCAAAAAATAAATAAATATGGTTTTCCATATTGTTTTTTTCACACAGCTGGAGGAGAAAACTAACAAGGTTTTACATTTTCTTTAGGTTCGTAGTAATGGTAGCAGATAGCTTCAGACTGATGTCTTAATGACATCATGTCCGTTCACCGGTGCCGGGCTATCTAGCGCCCTCTATCTGTTTGCTGTGGTTAAACACCTCCCAACATTCGCAAAACGTAGTTGATGGAAACGGCCACAGCATTTCCTTCAATCAAATTTCTGAAAATTTGCTTTAAGAATGTCATACTTTTGGATGGAAACCCAGCTACTGTGATTATCACTGGCTGCTGTCATTTGATTTTTTTTTTAAATGACACTACATAAGAAAATAAATCATAATACATAATATCACACATCATCATAAAATAATAATGTGAATAAAACTTTGAATCAGAGATGACACATTTTTTTGTCTTGTTGCACAGTTTGTGACTATTTTGCTTCTGTGTTTCTTAGCGTTTTTACATTTTCTCTTGTTCTGTTGTTTTTTTGCATTGTTTTCATTTTTTTGCATTTTATGCCATATCTTTCACTTTGTTTTACACTTTTTCAATACTTTACACAATGTTATTTTAATTTTTTTACACTGCGTTTTGTCATTTTTTGGGCTTTTTTTTTTTTTTTTTTTTACATTTTCATGTTGTTACGTGATGTTAAGGATCAAAAGTGTAACCCCTCCTCCCCCCAGAAATGTTCTTCTCATCTTATTACATCTTTTATGTCATTTTCATTTGCTGCACATTTAATTCTTTGTCTTTTTCTAACGTTTGTACAGTACATGTCTTGTCATCTTTTGCACTGCGGAAGATGTATTTTGGGGAATTTTAGACTCATTGCTTGTTTGACACAATGTTATTTTTTACATCTTTTTATGCATTAATCTTGATATTTTCATCATTTTACATCTTTGCAATATTTTTTTCTTTTACATCATTTTCATCTTTTTGCATCTGTTAGATTGTTGACTTCTTGCATAATTTACAAGTTATGTAATACTTTCACTATTGACTAAAACGCAGCAATTAAAATTGAATAAAACAATGATTTGACATTTATACTGTGTTGCTCAGACCCACTAACTACACTGTATGCTATCTTTCATTCACACATTGCTCACAAATAGAAAATAACATAAAAGTCTGTAGAGGTTGTAAAACTCGGACTGGTTACATTCACAAAGAAGTTGCAGCGTTGAGACAAAAGCTGAGCTTCTGCAGAGATGAAGTAAAACATCGCGCCCCCCCAGGCTGAGTGACTTAGCATCTGGCCTCTTGTAACAGTGAGGACACGTTTTATTTTACTTTACTGGGGGAATGGCTCGGTGAAGTATGTATTTCTCTTCAGAGACTGACAGTTTGGTGTGTCAGGAAGTGCAGCACGGAGGCAGAAGGCTGTTTAGAGCCTCGAGACGTACAGTCTAGTAAAACTTGTCCAAATGTTAGTGCACTATTTAGTTGTGTAACTCTGCTTCTGCATGTTACATGTTGGTTAATGTGTCACAGCATAATAGTCGTTACTGTTGAGGGGATGTGCTCTGAAATGCAAGAAGAACAGCTTCATTCTCTGCAGAAACATGAATTTAAATGAATGTGTTCATACCTTTTGAATTTCACTGCCAGATTCTCCACAAAGTAATAGATTTCCTCCCAGTGATTCTTCACGCTACCGGACCTAAAAGACAGATGACAAAGACAAACGGTAAAGTTCTGTTAAAACGCTGCTTTCAGCACACACAGCTCCAGAAATGTAAATAAAAAACACAATGAGATGATTTACAACTAACTGAAAATCCTCATTTACGGTAATAGAAAATAACACAAAGGCAATGCAAGGCAAGTTTATTTGTATTGCACATTTCAGCAACAAGGCAATTCAAAGTGCTTCACACAGGACATTAAAATGCATTGGCAAAGGGACAAAACATGT
>JAQQAE010011045.1:0-13806 GCA_029823295.1 Pseudamia nigra | reverse complement strand
TCTCATCTACCTGATTGGTTCATAGTGTTTTTAAGCAGCAGTGAGTCCCTCTGTCCAGTGCGTGTTCGTTGAGTCTGTGTGCGAGTGAGAATCTTCGTTCAAGCCTCCGAGTGAGTGTGTCCCTGTTCGGCTCCGTGCGAGTTCCCGCTCTGTTCCTGTTTGCATCTGACTTCCCGATCTGCCGACCCTCGCCTGTCTCTGGATATTCTGTCTGCCTCAGCCTTCGCCTGTGTTCTACCTGCCGGCTCACCGAACCCTCTCTGTACCTCTCCCCTGGTTATTAGTAACATTATTACTATTATTATTATTATAACAAAACCCTGCTTATACCAACCGTGCTCTGAGTCTGGGGTATAAATCTAAGTTGTGTCTGCCTGCCTGATTAGTCATGACAGTTGCACTTTTAAAAGTCACTGAAGTCAAGTGACGTAAATGTAAATGTTTTCCCTTATGCCTCCTCTATAAACACATAATACAGTATGTACTGAGCAGGTGAAACATCTCACCCCACAGGCTGAACACAAAGAACCTGTTACATTTTTTGTTGAATATTTAATTAAACCTACACACTTTCAAAGACAGCAATCAACACTTTCCTTTTCCTGCGTCAGATCTAAAATTACACTTTCAGTCAATTGATCTCAACTCAACTCCATGAGTTGCAGATAATAAATAAAATGGAAATAATGTAAGTTATGTATTCTTTCTGTGCGGCCCAGTACCAATTGACTCACAGACCGGTACCGGTCCGCAGCCCGGGGGTTAGGAACCACTGGTTTAAATGAATATATATGTATATGCCACAACATCATCATACAACGTGTTCCTTTGCAGGCCCTATTAATAATTTGTTATATCTAACATAGATCATAATCTGATTTACCCTTATGATTTGAATATGTATCTAAGAGTAACTCTAGAGTAAGGCTTGACCTCATGTTCCCTGTGAAACTAATCCACACTCCTCCTACGTGTTTACACACAAACTACTTGTTCTTCCATGTACGATTACGGTACCTAGCGTTGTGCTGGATCCCTGCGAGTCGTAGCGTGGTTGAAGACCTGACACGTGTTTAGGCGACATCTGAGTCGCAAAGGTGGGAATAATGCGGTGTAATCACAGAGGAAAATGATGTGCTTAAAGCAATCTGAAAAAGAAAAAGACGTGCTTATCGTTTGTGTTAACACTTATTGTTGTATAACCTCTGTTGGGGGATTAGATGGAACGACAGGCCCAGGAAGTGGAACACACACATCCCGAAACCCACGTTTACACACAGGACGGCATGTTCTTACACATACTGTATGCACACAGACACACACACAGTACACACATGTAGAAACATGTGAACGCTCCCACACATACATTGAGATACGCACATACATATCTCCAAACCTGCACCATACGTCTTTTTACTTGACACTCACACCATCCGAGCTGCAGTGAAGGGCAGAACCGAAGCACAGTCCACTAACTTTACCTAACGAAGTGTATTTTTTACATAATCAAGTGTTAATCGTTTCATATATTAAGCATATATATGTATGGAAAAATATGTTAATGGACAAATATGAGTGGGTAGAGAAATAAAACTTTCAAAAAGAAAGGCAGATGCGTCTACAAAGGAAAAGATAATAGTGTATGAATGGGAGGGTTTGGTTTAAAATAAAAAAGGATGTAATGTAAAGTAATAAAACATGTTGGGATATAAAATGAATTTTATTAGCATTTTGAAGAAACACCTAAAGATATTGTTATTTGATTAACCTTTAAAATTAGTTAAAGCCCTGAAAGTGGGAAAAGGTCATTCCCCCTGCCAGATGTACCTGCTGGAAAAAAAATTGCGGGGGCGGTGAAAATGAAATTTTCTAATGGAGGAAAAAATGTTTTAACGCAACAACATGAAGTTTTGGTACATAATTATGCCGCCCTGCATATCAGGTGTTCTTCAAGCCCCCCCCCCCCCCACCGGGGGGGTCATTCTGATGTGTTATGGTGCATGTAGAACAGGTTCCCATCTCTTTGTCTTTTGTTGCTGACAATTAAAGTACGTTGCCTTGAGTTTTGACTTTTGAATTTTTTGAAGACGAATTAGATTAAGATAATTATCCATCAGGTTAACGTTCAAAAGTGGATGCTGGTGATCTTGGGACCCTCCGGCGGCACTGCATTAACCCTTTCATGGAAGAATTATGAAAGAAATCATCTAGATTATGGATGCCAAAATTGAAACCCATTTAAATTTTTGAAAAGAAAAAAACATGTATATCAAAATTTAAGTATCTGTCCTCATATGTGGACGCTATGCAACAAAGATGTAAAATGGGATGTACGGTTACAGGAGAGAATAAATAGTATTGTGTGTTTTTATGTTATAATAATGAATGCATATATGTTCATTTGATACAAAAGAAAAAACCTCAGTACATATTTTTGGGAAAAAATAGTGGAAAAATACAATAGGAAACCATTGCAAACATATGGCGCAATAGCTCTCAACTTCTTCTTGTTGAATCATATCAACATCTAAATTGTATCAGAGAACATACTACAGCTCTAACTCAAACTGTTTTTATTATTTTAGTGCACAGAATAGTATATGAGTACACAGTACGGTTCAGGATATTTACTGCGTTACTGTAAGATTCTGTCTAGTGAGTACTGTTGGCACATATTTTACTCCTCATTGCTGTCACTGTCATTCCCCTGCCCTTTGGAATATCCTCCTAAACTGTCCCTGTTTTGGAAGAAAAATGCAAATTTGTCTCCATATGTATACGTAAAGACTTCATGATGTCATTTTGTGAGGCCATTTATGTTGATAAATGAGTAAATCACTCTTTAATGATGATGTAAGAGAATAAAAATCATCTTTATAAAGAAACTGAGCAGATTCACTAGCAGATTACACAAATCGGACTGAATGCAATTTGACCACCGTTGCATGACGTCCATGTGCACGGACAGTTGTGTTTTGGTGCATTCCATCTACATGGCTTTAAAGTTTGGTTTATACAGCATAAAAATGTTCATGAATATAAGCCGCAGCCACTAAATTTAAGGAAAATTAAGTTAAAGCTGTATCATGTAAAGAAGAAGACATGTGAACACAAACGAGAAACGCTACTATCTTCTCTGGACCAAAGCTCATTTTAAACAATCTGGGACAAAAGTCTGAGAGGAATTTCTCAGACCACATGTTCACATGGGAATAAAATATGGGTTTATAAGATTTGCGAATCATCGCATTCTGTTTTTAATTCACCTTCTGTTTATATCCTAAGTTTTTGGGAATTGGAGTTGTACGTTGCACACAATGAGAACGTGAAATACCAATGAAAGTTGTAGGCAATGTTGTAAAAATGGGCTCAAATGTATTTCTATAAAATCTGGCGCCGTGCATTAATGACCAAACAACCAAATCCAGCTGAGGATAAGAATGGGCTCGACTGTCGCTCAGTGCTGAGTTTAATGAGGCACTGAACATGCATTGCTGCTCCGCGGTGTGACTCTACTGCCATTTCAATGTGTTTTTCAGGAAGTCAGTTAATCCAACTGGGATGTGAATGTCTGCTTCCATTGTGACTGTAACATTGATTACAGATTGGTTTAGGATGCATTTATTTTAATTAAACATTGTGATGGCAGTGCGGGTTGTAGCAGTAACAGTTTCTGCAAATTACTACAATTAAACATTTTCTTGATTGTACAAAAGTTCAAATGTCCCTTTTTTGGCTCAGCAAAATTAGATTTGTTAGTGTCAAATGGCAGCGCTACTCAATTCCCAGTTGGGGGCTTTGCTGCACTCAATTAAATCCACAGCAGAGCTATTTGATGGTGGAGGGCTTCACTGTGAATTAGCCTTGGTGTGGAGCTTATGTCGCTCTGCTATTGGCAGAGTGAACTCGCGCTGACCTCGTTTTGATCTGGAGGCGAGGAGAAAAAATTAACGCGAAAATGCAGCAGTTTTTTCTAAAAGAGAAGTAAATCATAAGACAAGAGGAGCCTTTATGTCGTCATAAAAGCATGCATCTGCAGGTTTTAGAGCTCACACTGGTGTTTTGTTTCAATTTATTCTAGAAGCTATAGTCTTTGCTTGTTTTTCAGGCTTGTGAGCAATAAAGAGGAGAGAATCTTCTGTTTGAAAATCAATGAAGTCTTCAGTGATAAATGCCAGGTTTTTGTGCTCGGCATGTGGATTCCAGCCACTTTTAGGCAGATGCTGATTTGCAAATATCAACAGATTTTTAATAAAGGAAAGCATCTCTTGACGGCTTTTAGTTCTCATATCATTTCTACTTGTGCACATTAGATTTTTATGGGCAAAAATGTGAAAAACCAAAGAGAAAGAATAAATAGAGCAGAATTCAATGACGCCGCTCACTTGTAGACACTTGAGTGACTAGGCTTTAGAGATCAGTTCATTGCCAGGGTGTATGAGATAATCAATGGCTCTCTTATAAAGTAAAAGTCGAGGGGCTCTGCTCACAAAATATCTAAAGGCTGCAAGCAGAGCTCAATTGGCTGTGAGGAAAAACCCTGAAAAATATGGTATGCGGGAGCTTTAGCATTAAGACTTTTCAGGTTGAGAGTAATTTACAAAGCCTTCCATCGCTGAAACCAGCTCCTGCTTTGTAAGGAGTTGGAGATTAGTGAGTTATTAATGCACCTTGGCAGAGAAACATGCGTGAACACAGCCCCCGGTTCACCGTTTTGTTTTATTTTCCCTCCTCCCTTTAATATAAGACCACACACACACACACACATGGTCACACACCCACGGCTGCACCAGCTGAATCTGCAGATCCAACTTGTTCAGCTTTATGATTTTCAGCCAAGGTCCTCTATTCCCCTTCAATGTGTAAATGCGAGCTGGTGGGAGCCTGAGAATGACAAAGAGTATATTTCTCTGTGTTTGACAGGGTGACCCAGTGGGCAAGAAAAGCATCTACAGCAAGGGGAGCGCATCTGGCCAACTTGGTATTATGACAAATCTCCCTCAAAATGAGAGTATGCTTGCAATCTATTAGCCTGCTGAATAGGAGCCTTGTGGCCCAGAATGATTTCAGCAGCTGCGTCCACCTGCCTCTTCCATTATCCACTTAATAAAATGACAGTTTCCCTCAATCGAAGAGCTGGGTCATATAGGAACATGCCTTTTTTTCACTTCAAGATATAGTTGAAGGATTCCTTCAAAGAGGAGATTTTAAAATGACAGAAACGGAGTGATCATCAGGTCAAACATTGTGATTCTCTGCATAATGATGAAACTTCCATACGCTACATATGAAAAGTGTGGACAAACCTTCTCCTCAAGCTCCTCCAGTGGTTTATTTTTATTATTTTCAACATTGTCCGTTCGTACTCAAGGCATCCAAACTGTGAAAGGACACGTATGGAATTATGTGGTAAATGAAAAAGTGTAAAATGATGACAGCTTTGCACACTCGTAGCGTAGCCTCAATTCACAAGTGACTTATTTTGTGTCATGTCTTGTCTTCATAAGGTGCTTTAGAAAGTTGTTTTGTGTTGAGGCAGTACTATTAGTACTAATACACCTCCTGTACTATGGAGAGAAACACTCAGTTTTGTGGTTTTATGCACAAAAGTCACAAAATGTCAAAACTTTGCATGAGCTTTTAAACATGTCCATCCCCTCAGCAGTGCACCCAGTAATTTAGTATAAAAACAATGCTATTAAATGGAGCAAATACAAAAGGGCCTTTGCACCATTCAGTGCTTGAACCCTAATACCAATCATAATTCTTATAATCTAAAATAGTAGCCACACCAGTAGACAAATAGAGCTACAAATCGGCAACCAGGATTCCATTCTTGCATGTATGTTTGTCAAATTTGCTAGAACCACTAGGTTGGAATTATAGAGTAAAAATGTACCCCTATTAAAATAAATGTGAATTTATGATAGAAGTCAGTGGGAGGGAATCAAAACCGTCAAACGCTCTCTGAGGTGCTGTAAGTTAAATTCTTCTTTATGTGCTTAAAACCGTCAGGTAGCTGTCAGTAGCCCTATTAGTGCTTTTACAACCTCTATACAAATCCAAAGTATGGTGAGAAACCCTTAAATTCAGAGAAAAGACAGTTCGTCATTACTTTAAGACATGAAGGGCAGTCAATCTGAAAAATCTCAAGAAATTTGAAAGTGTCTCCAAGTGCAGTCAGCTAAACCATCAAACACTCTTTGAGTTGCTGTAAATTGTCAGTTTCTGAGTCTGGTAATTCTAATAAATGTCTCCTCTGCAGCAAAGTTAGCTCTTGGTCTTCATTTTCTAGGACAGTCCTGATGAGAGACAGTTTCATCATAGTGTTTTGTAATGGTAACTCAGGGTCATGGGGGCAGCAGCCTAATCAGAGAAGCCCACACTTCCCTCTCCCTAGCCACCTCCTCCAACTTTTCTGAGGGGATCCCCAGGTCTTCCAAGGCCAGCCGAGAGATATAGTCCTTCCACTGTGTCCTGGGTTTGCCCCAGGGCCTCCTCCCAGTTGGAGCTTGTTTTGGCAACCAGGGATTGGACTACCCATGCCGTCCACGCTACACCCTTACAAACCTTCCTGCAGGTGGTGGGCCCACAGGAAGGTATAGTAATAAGGGTCTTCTGAATCACTCTTATTCTGACACTAAGAACACAAAAATGTCACTTTGATAGGTAACGCTTGAAGAAGTTTTACCGAGTCACTAAGCTAGTGTTTCACATTAGCTTACCCATAAGTCTACTGACTCCAACTCCCATCCATCCATCATCTTCCTCTTATCCTGGTCAGGTTTGCAAGGGCAGCAGCCTAAGCAGAGAAGCCTAGACTTCCCTCTCCCCAGCCACCTCCTCCAGCTCCTCTGGTGCATCCCTCAAGTGTTCCAAGGCCAGCCGAGAGACATAGTCCCTTCAGCGTGTCCTGGGCCTGCCCCAGGTCCTCCTCCCAGTTGGAACTAGTTTTGGTAACCAGGGTTTAGACCACCCAGACCCCTACCTTCAACTGCCACCCAAACCACACATCGCTAGACCCTCCCTTACAACCCTTCCTGCAGGTGGTGGGCCCACAGGAAAGCACAGTCATAAGGGTCTTCTGAATTGCTCAGAACCTGTCACCTAGGACCAATTTACCTTGGGAGACCCTACCAGGGGCAAATTGCCCCCAACAACATAGCTCCTAGGATCAGTCAGACGTGCAACCCCTCCACCACAATAATTTGGCAATTCAAGGAGGGGGATAATAAAGTCTATTCTATTATCTTAGACCTTTTAACCCCTCACACTCCTTCTAGATCCCTGAGATCTGCTGATCAGACGCTCGTCATCGTCCTGAGCTCTGGCTTAAAACTCAGAGGGGATAAAGATAAGAAATGACACAAATTATAACACATGTGAATTGAAAAGCATTCCCGGTGAATCTGATGAGAGAACCCCATGAGTGTACAAAGCTGTCATTAAGCTAAATGTGTCTAATCTGGACAATCTAAAATGTAAAGCATGTTCTGGGTTGTTGAACATGTTCTTGATTCCTACATGAATCTATGTGTTCTTTCACCATTTGGATGTCTTCAGTAATAACGTTGAAACACTGAAGGAGAAGGTGTGTCTAAACTTTTGACTGGCAGTGTAACATAATACAACCCTTTTCAATACAATTAAATGCAACTTTACTTGACGCATCTTAAAGGTTTGATTGACAGAATATTATAACAGGAACAAATGCACATCATGTTCACCAACGTGTTCAGCATTGTTATTTACATATTAGCCTTTTTGTTTTATTATGATCACAGAAAAGAACAAATTAGAGCATGGAATTTGATAAAAGCACCCTCACTAAAGTAAGAAGCCTCTTTTCAAAATGAAAGTGAGCTGTATTGTGGGTTGAAAATGCACTAATGCGTGCTCACCTGCCCTGCAAAGAATGAGGTTAATGCCTCTCTATAATGTCTTTCTCTAATCTCTGCTGCATAAAAGATGTTTAGAGCAGTGTGAGGTTACACTCTGCAAAGTTAGGAAAAAAAACTTAACTTTACCCAACTACAAAAACAACACATATCTAGTTTTATTTTTTGATGTATTAATACTGCCTTGAACAGCTGCATGTTATGTTCACTGTTTACGGTAGCAACTATTTAGATGCAAGAGGTGGAGGTCATGTTAGCTGTTGCCTTAAGGCATGTTTGTTGTAGTGCAGCTGCTGTTTTCCATGTTTTCCAGATTCAAACTATATTTTCTCCCTGGTTTGGATCAGTCTGAGGTTGTTTTAACACTTAATAGTCCAGTAGACCCGGTACGACTGGGGATTCGGTTCAATTATGGTTACAACATTCAACTGGTCGGAGTTTTCTTCCATTATGCACTTCGTCAAACAAACCAAATCTTTTGAATAATGCATTCTCCTGCTCGTCGGTTGTGTTCCAAGAGTGGCATCTAGCTCTTCAGTCCAAGGAAACTTGTTCTTTTCTTCTCCTTAACTGACACGTGAGTGCTTACCAGCAGTTGTCAAATTTTATCTGACCATATTTCTATCAGAGATTTTACCTTGTCCTCATTCCACGTCTGATGACAAGCCATTTCTCCCACCTACTGCACTACGTGCATTTTTTTTAATTTGGTTGTGTTTACCTACAGTGCCCTGCTTTGCAGTCCACTTTCTCTATTTCGTTCACTTGAAGTAGACTGAGAGCTACCTTTTAGGCAGCACAGAGTTTGCTTTTTTGATCCGCACTAGAGGTTGATTGCACATTCACAACTGCCCCCAGAAAACAAACTTTTTGAAAAAATGAACTAGAGTTTGATTAAACAGGGCTGGTGTGAATATACCCTTAGTCATGAATATATTGCAGAGTGCCTCAATACCCAACAGATTGAAGTCTCACAAACCTTTTCACAAATCTAACAAAGAACACTTCAGCATAGCAGACACTTGGCCAGAGGAAAGGGCTGAATGACAGACAGTTGGCCCTGGTAAATAAATAAATAGGTATGTACGTAGGTACAGGAGGTAGGTTGGTAGGTAGGTAAGATAAGATGCTGACCTGGCAGAACGAGTGTAAATCTACATTGATCGAGGATCATAGACTTGCCTGTTTGTCCAAAGTGCAGTGAAGCTACTCAAGACAGACCACTTCGAACTACACTGCCCAATCACAAGGATAGCAGGAGGTGTTGAAATTGGATTTGTAGGCATACGATACTACTACCGTATTTTCCGGGTGATATGTTGCTCCGGTATGTTAATTGTACGAGCCAAAAAATGCATAATGAAGAAAAAAAATGTATTAGTGGCTCTGCAGAACAGGTCGCATCTGTTTGGGGAATGCACGTCAGGCGCATGGTCGCAGAAGGGATAGGTCATGGCTCGCCTCCTCTAGCGGCAAACACCCTATAGTCGAATTTATTCAAAATACAAGTCGGTCCGATGTATTTGGAGGTGAGGTTCTTGCATCTTGAGTTTAGCTACCACCATTTATTGTCTACCTCTGTAATAAGTAAACTGATTTTTATATTGAAAATTGTCTACAAAAATCCTCAGCTCGCTCACAGGTTTTTAAATGTGCAATACCAGCTAGGAAATGGAGCTAGCTAATACTTTGTGCAAGTAATTGACCCGGACACAAAACAGAGGTGCACCTGAAGTCCCAGAAGGGGATTTGTTGTAGTATCTTGTTTGCACAATACTGTAACTTGTAACAAGCAAGATAAAAACAAGGACATGATTTCAGAACAAAACTATGAATTGTCATCAGTGGCAAAAAAGACAAAAGGTTTTAAAGATGCAGCCTACAGTGTTAAGACTCTAGCTAGTCATTTGCAGCAGTCTGCTGTAAATGATTAGACCGGTGACCTGCCAGTCAACATGGCTTACAGCCTCACAGGCGCACAAGCTCATGTACTCACTCGCAGAGTTGAAAACAATTTAGCAGTAGCTACTTCGGAGCTAGCAACTATAACTTATCTAAGCACAGGATGACTGAGGAGAACCAGCCTGCATTTCAGATTCCTTCAACATCTGGTACACGTAAAAAAAAAAAGAACAGCCATACTAGATTGACAACAGTGAGGCTGTAAGCTGTGTTGACTGGCAGGTCACCTGTTTAATCATTTATATCTGTCCGCCCCAAATGATTAGCTACGAGCTAGTTTTCCAACATCGTAGACAGCACCTTTCATTCCGGGTGAATTACACATATGATGTTTGTCAAAGTAAACCTTTGCTAAGTAAGAAGTGGAGAAACGATAAAGAGTGAGACTGCAGCTATAAGTCACAGTAGTGATGTCATCCCAGCATTCTGTTCACAGCTGTTAAAGCTTTTACAGGTTCAGTGTGAATATTAATTTTCACCTCATTAAATAAGTTTTAACTCTCCTTAACATGAAATGTGTCAAGACGACAGCCCGCTTGATGTTTGTGACATGCATCCACTGAGATGACAAGTCATTTCACAATTTAATACAGAACTTAACCTTCTTCACCACATGCTGTGGCTTTCTTAATTTGTAAAATAATATTTTAATTAACACCACTGCATTTGTAGTTGATGAAATAATTCATGATTTGTTTCTTGAAGCTGTCCACCATTCGTATTTTTTATAGCATAAGCTCCCATTGGAAAGAGAAAGAACCTTTAAACCAGTGAGCATATGTTTGTTTCTATGCATGTTGATATTATGGTTCTGAGGCTTATTTTGGTTTTGGTCATATTCAGAAATGGTGTTTCTATATTTTCACTGAACAAAAACATAAATGTAACACTTTTGTTTTTGAACTAAAAGATCAAAGACTTTTTCTATGTACACAAAAGGTCCATTTCTCTCAAATATTGTTCATAAATTTGTCTAAATCTGTGTTACTGAGCGCTTCTCCTTTGCCGAGATAATCCATCCACCTCATAGGTGTGACATATCAAGATGCTGATTAGACAGCATGATTATAGCACGTGTGCCTTAGGCTGGCCACAATAAAAGGACATTCTAAAATGTGTAGTTATATCACACAACACAACTCCACAAATGTTGCTAATTTTGAGGGAGCATGCAGTTGTCACGCTGACTGCATAAATGTCCACCAGAGCTGTTGCCTCTGAATTGAATGTTCATTTCTTTGCTATAGTCCAAAGGTGTGTAAGAGATTTTGGCAGTACATCTAACTGGCCTCAAAACCACAGACCATGTGTAACCACACCAGCGCAGACCTCCACATGCAGCATCTTCACCTCCAAGATTGTCTCCAAGACCAGCCACTCGGACAGCTGCTGCAACAATTGGTTTGCATAACCAAAGAATTTCTGCACAAACTGTCAGAAACCATCTCAGGGAAGCTCATCTGCATGCTCGTCATCCTCATCGAGGTCTCGACCTGACTGCAGTTTGTCATCATTACCGACTCGAGTGGGCAAATGCTCACATTCAATGGCATCTGGCACATTGGGCAGGTGTTTTCTTCATGGATGAATCTCAGTTTTCACTGTACAGGGCAGATGGCAGACAGCGTGTATGGCGTTGTGTGGGTGAGCAGTTTGCTGATGTCAACGTTGTGAATGGAGTGGCCCGTGGTAGCAGTGGGGTTGTGCTGTGGGCAGGCATATGTTCTGGACAACAATCCCAGGTGCATTTTATTGATGGCATTTCAAATTCACAGAGATACCGTGATGAAATCCTGAGGCCAATTGTTGTGCCATTTATCCACGACCATCACCTCATGTTGCAACATGTTAATGCATGGCCCCATGTTGCAAGGATCTGTACACAATTCCTGGAAGTTGAAAATATGCTTTGGATCAGCGTATACGACAGAGTGCTCTAGTTTCTGCCAATGTCCAGCAACTTCACACTGCCATTGACGAGGAGTGAACCAACATTCCACACGCCACCATCAACAACCTGATCAACTCTATGCCAAGGAGAGATGTTATACTATGTGAAGCAAATGGTGGTAACACCAGACACTGACTGGTTTTCCGAACACCCCTCAACCCCCCATACAGTAAAACTGCACATTTTAGAGTAGCCTTTTATTGTGGCTAAGGTACACCTGTGCTATAATCTTGCTGTCTCATTAGCAACTTGACATGCCACACCTGTGCCGTGGATGGATTATGTCGTGCTCCCTAACATAGATTTAGACAAATTTGTGAGCAATATTTGAGAGAATGGACCTTTTGTGTACATAGAAAAAGTTTTTGATCTTTGAGTTCAGCTCATGACAAATGGGAGCAAAAACAAAAGTGTTGCATTTATAGTTTTGTTCAGTGTACAACAATGCATTAATCCAAGATGTGTGGTTTTCCTTCTGCTAACTGGACTGGTAATTTGGTTTGAAGACATTTTCCAGGGAGCTTTTTCAGTTCTGAAGTGAGACCACACTCTCTCACTTCTGGGTCTATTTTGTTTGGAACGCAATTTTGGCCGATTTTTTTCTTTGTTACCTGAGAATTTTGTTGTTAGAAGCGTTCATTACCGGTGGTTCCACCATATTTCTCTAACTTCCATTCAAACTTTAAATTTGCTATGGCTGCTGGAAATTAGATCCCTTTCGTTTAGCAAACTTAGCACTATTAAACACCATGTCCACAGTCAGCAGTGGAAGACAAGCGGTAAACATGTCGTCACTTTGGCATCTGGCAGTCTGTCGCTTTCTTCGCATAGGAAAAAGGAGGTGGATGAAGTTACAAATCCATGTCTGGTGGATGAGGGTCTTAGAGCTGGTATTTTTGATGTTTGTCCTTGTAGTCATGTTTCTGTAGTGTGTTCCACTGTGACCTGACTTGGTCTAATGTTCACAAAGTTAAACCAAAGACTATAAAGTACATGGATGTTGGACAAACAGCCCATGATGTCAACCAGAGGTTTCTCAAGAGTTCTTTGGAAGCTCAAACAAGGAGCCTCAGTACATCACCAACCCAGCACTACTGTCTGCTCACTCTGATCCAAAAATGGACTTAGATCTGAATTTTGACAGAGCTAAGGTGGGTCAATTGATTGATTGATTGATTTGATTTTACTGTGCGTCATGCACAAAGTGCCCAACCCACGGTGAGTTTATACATCACCATACAGAGTTACAGTAGTCCAACAGAATTTCATTACAAAAGGGTTCTTTTACATTTTGGTCGTAAATAAAACATTCTGTTTTCTTTCCCATGCTATGAAATGGTGAGCACCTAGCTCACCATTACCATTGCACCCATGTAGTTAATCCTATTTCTCGCTACAGGATCCTTAGTCAGGATACTGAAATCGTGATATGTTGTTTACATGCAGAAGCGCACATATGGGACACTGACACCAACCAGGACACAAACCGTGTCCATGTAAAAATAGCGTATAATAGAGTAACTATGTACCCATTGATTTCTGAGCTGCTGTTTTGAGGCCAATCATGTTGTCACTTCCTGCATGACAATTTGTTTCCAAAAACAGGATGTGACCATATTTGGAGAAATGGGGACGAAGCTCACCTCCTTGAATCGCCACATTATCGTGGTGAAGGTATGTGCGTGCCTTAGTGATCCGAGGAGCTATGTTATCACCCCTGGCAGGGTCTCCCTAGGCAAACTGGTCCTAGGTGACACCACCTGCAGAAAGTGTCGTCAGGGTCTGGTGTTGTCTGGTTTCGGTGGCAGTTGAAGGCAGGGGCCTGGGTGGTCCAAACCCTGGTTGCCAAAACTAGTTCCAACTGGGAAGAGGAACTGTAGCAGATCCAGGACATGCTGAAGGGACTATGTCTCTCGGCTGGTCTTGGAACTTTTGGGGGACCCACCAGAAGAGTTGGAGGTGGTGGCTCGGGAGAGGGAAGTCTCCGCTTCTCTG
>JAQQAE010011044.1:0-13806 GCA_029823295.1 Pseudamia nigra | reverse complement strand
GGAGTTCACCAGAGCTTCACAGGTTGCCACTGGAATCCTCTTCCACTCCTCCATGACGACTTTTCACTAATGTCATATCAATATTGTCACACTATGTAAAATTTTTGTTTGTAAAACTTTTAACAATGTCAGTGATTTCTTTCTCATCTGTTTCTTTCAAAATTATTGTCTGCATAATTTCTACATCTCTACTTTCAGTGTAATTTCCATTTTTAAAATGGTTTTTAACATGGTTGATTTCAGAATAATTCTACCAGTGTTACAGTTTTATACAGTTTCATATGCTCCCACCATTAATACATGCTGGGAGCAATACATTTTCATACAAATGAACCCACTTCAGCCTCTACCAAATCACATTTAACACAGCTAAAATAGTTACCCCTATAATACCTCTAAATCACACTCAAACCACACATTGGCAGCATTAAAGATCTGTTTTTGTTTTTTTCTGTGCAGCTGACATCTTGCGTACACGCCCTCAGTGCTACGTTGTATCCAATGTACTGGCAACACATCTTCATCCCTGTCCTTCCACCACACCTGCTGGATTACTGTTGGTGAGAACATTAAATTCAGTCATTCAGTGTATCTGTCTACATACTGATCTCTGCACTGACACATTCTTCTTTGCTTATAGTGCACCCATGCCTTACCTCATAGGAGTCCATACCAGTCTCTCTGAGGTATAGGACTGACTGCAAATAATACACTCCCTATGAATCTACCAGGTTTGTCCCCACATCCAGCTGACCCTATGTATCTCTGTGACAGAGGGTGAGGAATCGTGGATTGGAGGAAGTTGTAATTCTGAATGTGGACACGAACACACTGGAAACTCCCTTTGACGACCTTAAGAGAATACCTTCAGACGTGGTGAGTGTGTATGCGTGTTGAGGGGGTGGGAGGCGTCACTCTATTTTTATAATAAGGAAAGTATGAGCAGAAAGTTATCTATCGTAAGTTGAATAAAAAAGATTCAGGTAATGCATGTTGGTTACAAGGTTCAAGCAGTGAACGAAAGATGCACATAATGACATCTGCCAAAAAGGTTATATTTTGATGGATGGATGGATGGATGGATGGATGGATGGATGGATGGATGGATGGATGGATGGATGGATGGATGGATGGATGGATAGTAGCTTGTATAGTTGAATCAGAGACAAACGATGCCACTGGAAAACAAACCTTGACAGTCCTCTATCTTCATGTGGTGTTTCCTAACACTGATCATGAATACTAACCGCAGTCCTAGATTCTCTGGATCAATGTATCACAAATATGTGTGCAGATGTCTGGACTGAAGATGTGTTTGAAGCGTCAGGCAGTGTCTCCTGGCTGTGGAGTCTCTCGGGCCTTCCTGAAAGCTCAGGCGCTGCTGTTTGGAGGCTACAGATACGCACTGCAGGATCACGTCAGTCACAAAGACTAAAGACATGTTAACTAATTCAGTGCTTAGCCACTTGTTCGTTAATTTAACCCAACTGAGTCATCAGGTCAAGATATATAGATATGTCTGGGGGACATGTTTCTGGTTATGATTGTATCTTTTGCTTTCTGTTCATGTCTGTGTAGGTGGGTGAAATCTGTTTCAGTGAGGACCTGTTTCTGGATCACAAGTCCACTAGTATGAGGCAGTTCCTCCAAAGTGCTGTACATTTACAGTTCTTCAAACAGGTACAGTACTTTACTGCCCTCTGGTGGTGACAGAACATTATTATGACAACTATCCTGCATAAAGTGCTGAGAAAAGATATTCCCCCCTTCCACATTTCTCTCACACTTAAATGTTTCATATCATCACATACATTTTAGGAAAAACTCAAGGAAATAGAAAATGCATTTTTTAAAATGATGATTTCATGTACTAAGGGGAAAAACTACCCAAACTTATCTGGATCTTTGTGACATAGAACTTAGCCCTCTTGATAAATCATGACTTAACAATATTAACCACATTTATTAAAAGCTGAGTTAACCCTTGTTAACTCAGTGTCAGGAAGGGCATCCGACGTAAAAAACCTATGCCAGATCAAACATGCGAATCATTGATATTTTGCTGTGGCGACCCCTGAGGGGAGCAGCCGAAAGAAGAAGATTAAAAGCTGAGTTAATTTTCACCAGACACACATTACTGGCACACCTCAAAAATCAAGAAATCACTTAAATACAACAAAGTGAGGTTTGGCAACAATTGTTAAAAAGCAACACATCAGGCTATGATCTAAAGAAATTCAACAACAGATGAGAAACAAAGTCTGTCAGTCTGGAGAGATCACGAAGCCATTGCTAAGGCTTTGGGACTCCAGTGAACCACAATGAGATCCAATAACAAAACTTGGAAGAAGGATGATCCTTCCCAGAAGTTTGCAGCCTCACAAAATTATTCCAATAACACATTCAGATGGTCCAGGAGGTGACAAAAGATATGATTCAACAGTAATAAAGAGACTGGATGAAAATGAAAGCGTTCGAAAGTGAAACCCACTGCTGACCAAAACGAACACAGGCTTGTCTCATATTTACCAAAAAAAAAACCCAAAAAACAAAAAAACATTTTTATGTCCTCTAAAACTTTTGGGAAAATATGCTTTCTGGTGTAAAACTAACATAGAATTTCATTAAAATAACATCATACAACAGTCAAACGTGGTGGTATGTGATGGTCTGGGGCTGATTTGCTGCTTTAGGACCTGGATGTAACTGATGGAACCGTGAACTCTGCTCTGTACCAGAAAATCCTGAAGGACAATGTCTGGATATCAGTTCATGACCTCAAGCTTAAACACACTCAGGTTCTGAAGCAGCACAATGATCTGAAACGCAGCAGCAAGTCCACCTTTGAACAGCTCAAAAGAAAAAGCAAAATGAAGGTTTTGAACTGGTGTGGTCAAAGTCTGTACTTAAATCTGATTGAAATGCTGTTTCATGACCTATTCATATTCCAAACCCTCCAGTGTGCCTGAATTAAGATCATTCTCTAAAGAGGAGACGGACAAAATTCCTCCACAGCGATGTGAAAGACTTGATACCAGTTATCATAAACTTGGAGCTGTTGCCGCCAAGAGCGATACAACCAGTTATTAGGCTAAGGGGGCAAATACTTTTTCACATCGGCCTTCATAAATGAAATCATCATTTAAAAACTACATTTATCTTTACTCTGATTATCTTTGTCTGCTGTTAAAATGTGTTTAATGAGCTGAAACATTTAAGTGACAAATAAATAAAGTGTGAAGTCAAGATTAAGCTGTAACTGCAAGTGTGGTTTTTACAGGTACTAAGAAAAAGCTTATTTAAATTAAGTATTGCAAATGGACAACAAAGGTGTCAGACACTCATTTGTGCTGCTGTTTAAAGCAAACTTTTAGTTAAAAAATATTAGTAAATGTGTTTCATCCTCTTGCTTCTGTGAAGTGAATCCAGTGAAGTCAGCGTATAAAAATGACCAAATAACTTTTGTTTGTTTAGTTCATCGACAGCCGTCTAGATGTTCTGAACAAAGGGAAAGAACCAGATGACCTCTTTGAGGAGGAAATCCTAAAATGTGAATCATCTGCAGGTGTGTAGCACTATGTCAGCTGTACTATGACTCATTTATTACCACCACCAAGGAAGTGATGCGTTTGTCAGCGTTATTTTATTTGTTTATTTGTTCACAGCATAACTCAAAAAGCTATGAATGGATTTGGATGAAATTTTCCCGGCAGGTCAGAAATGACATAAAGACCAATCAGATTCTGGCAGTGATCAGGAACATCATCTAGATCCAAAAGGTTTTTAAAGCCATAAATGCCAGCCAGAAATTTTAGCCAGAAACCATAGGACAACACCATAATAAATGACAAACGACAATGTTTGATGCAGACATCGGAAATATTCTAGATATAGTGATCCAGCATGCTTACAGGAGTTTAAGAAAAATAGCTACTGTGAAGTAGTCAATAAAGCTATAGACATAAAACACCAAATTGTTGTGGAAAATCTGCTAATTCAGTAATGTGCTGAAGGATTTAACATATTTTTGACATTTATGGAGCTACATCCAGAAGAAAACCACCATTATAGATATAATATTTTCATGAATAACTAATAATGATATAACAAACAAAAGCTAACGGTAGGTTTTCATAGTCAAAGAATCTGATAATGAGAGATAAATAAATTTAAAAATATTACTTTTGCGTGGAATAACATTATGGGGAAATGAGCACAGGTTCAAATTATAATGGCAGGTTTTCACTTCCTTGGTGGAAGCATGTGCTCTCTGAGTGCGTTGTAGTTACTTTGTATTTTTTGTTTATTTGCAGGGAGAAATAAATCTTATCAGCACTTTGTTGGCAATATAAGGGTAAGTTTATTTGAATTGTATTAAACACTGTCTCCTTCGCTTCCATATTGATAAAAGTACACGGATTAATTTGTACTTTAACAGAAGGGGGGAGGGGCACTCATCCACAACATGAAGTCAAAGGCAAACATGAAGGTGAGTTCAAATTGATGTGTTTTCTTTGTTGAATAGAGAACAGGCAAATATTGGCAAATGCCTCTCTTTTTGTTGTTCAATTTCTTACAGGCCAAAGGTCTCACCAAAACTGGTTTGAAAAACCTACTGCTCCACAAGGTAGGTGTTTGTTTATACTAGTTTGTGCATGGTTTGATCCAAATTATGTGCTGGATTTAAATAATTTATCTGCACATATTTGTATAAGATGCAGGTTCAACATGAAGGACACACCCTTCACAGAGGTGTATCAGTGTCACACCGTCGCATCCAGTCTGACAGCCTGCAGAATCGTCTCCCAATCACACAACACTTCGGCATGGTACGAGCAGAATCAGAGCTGGCTTTACTGCCAACCTCATATACTGTACATACAGACAAGTATACCAATATGTGGCTAAACAGACAAGAATGTGCATAATTTGTGCAGTGAAAATGTGCAATGTGTTAAACTGTCCCATTTTAAAGTCTTGTGGCGTGGAAGTGTTGGGGGGTTAAATGGCAGAGTTAGTGGAAGCTTTGGCCTTGTAAATGAAGGCCAGCAGTGGAAGGGAAAAAACAATTCTGGTGGCGTGAGGTTTTGCTGATGGTCCTCAGGGGAGAAGGTCAAATAGTTTGTGACCAGGGTGGGAGGGGTCGGCCACAGTCTTTTCTGCCCACCTCAGAGTCCTGGTGGCGGACACATCCTGACGGGATGGCAGGTTGCAGACGATAACCCTCTCAGCAGAGTGGAGGATACTCTGCACTCAGCTTTGGTCCTTGGCTGTGGCTGCAGTGCACTAGGTGGTGATGGAGAAGCAGAGGACGGACTCTGTGATGGAGGTGTAAAAGTACACCATCCCAGCCTTTGGCTGGTTGGGTTTCTTCAGCTGCCGCAGAAAGTACATCCTCTGTTGTCTCTTTTTGGTGAGGTCCTGCGTGATGATAGTCCCCAGGAAGTGGAAGGATTCCCCAGTGACCACAGGGCAGTCACACAGGGTGATGGGGGTGGGAGGGGCTATGCTTAAGTCCACAATGATCTCCATTGTTTTCAGAGTATGAAGGTCCAAGTTGTTCAACTTGCACCAGATCACCAGGTGGTCAACCCCATCAGAGGGTGGTGTTGTCTGCAAACTTCACAAGCTTGACTGGAGGTGCAGCTGTTTGTGTTTCGTGGGTCTTAATCGAACCCACTAAAGTTAATTTAATTTTCACATATTAAATATTAATTGTAAAAATACTACACAGTTATTGAAATGGGATGCCATTTGTCTCCATCTTTCGTCTTTTACTGTTTTTTGTGTTTGCCTTTTGTGCTATATTCCATTGTGCTAAATTTCTATCACTTTATGGTGACTGGTGCCACCACGTGTCATTATATGTTCTTTCGTGTCAGTCTCGTCCCCGTCGACCTGGCCAGAAAATTAGATCTACAAGAGATGAAGACGACGCGACAGATGCTGGATATACGTGGGATGGGTGAGAGACACAGAAAGATGGCAGAGAAAAAGGAGAAACTTTAGAGGATGTAAGAATATATAGCATGTGTTTTCATATTTGTGCTTATTCTGGGTTTCTTTACTGATAAGGGCTCTGTCTGGGCTGGTGGTCGAACCTGACTCTGAGCTCCAGAAAGATGAAGAAGAGGAGGAACAACCATTGCTATGTGACCCAGAGGAGATGGATCTTCTGGGGGAGATCTTTGACACACTTAGCTCCCGGAGCTCCAATGACCGCGGAGTGTTGTATGGCACACGCAGCCTGGATCTGTTTGGATCAGACAGCCATGACTTTATCAGAAAGGTAAGACCAGAGGAGCTGACAAAAACAGGTGTGAATCTTCACTGGTCTTATATTTAGTTTGATGAAAATTCTCCTGTCAGTGATTCTTATAATACTGCACATGGTTATTCCAACAAATAAATGTATACTACAACAACTATTGTACAAATCCACATTATGGCAAGAAACTAGGGATGTGCAGGACTAATTGATTAGTTGATTCGTCGAAATAAGGCATGTAATCGACTAATTTTTTAAAGAATTGACTAAGTTTGGTTCGAGGCAGGGTTGCAGAACTAATGTTGACAAACTGTTTCTACCGGAGTTTGCACCTACAGCGGAAGCAACAGACTGGAGCAGATATTGACAATGGCAAAAAACAAAGCAACATATGGTATGCGTTAAAGATGATGTCATGACTAATCGACTTTAATTGGCGTAATTAGTCGACCTCAAAAATCACTTAAAATGCTCATCCCTATAAGAAACACTTATTCCTTCATTTCTTTAAGAAATGAATACAATCCAAGAGATACCAAGTGCAGCTGCCAAAATGATCAAATGCTATCTGAGGTGCTAGATTTTGGTGAATTCTGAGGCTGGTAATTCTAATAATTCTTATCCTCTGTAGCAGAGGTAGCTCTTGGTTTTCTTCATGAGAGTCAGTTCATTAGAGCTATTTACTCTGTTCTCACCATTGCTCTGTACAAGATGGTCTAAAGCTCATTGAGAAGGCAAGGAATGTCACAAATTACTAATTGTCCAAAGCTGGGACAAGTATAGCCCTGTCCCAGCTCTTCTGGAACATGTTGCAGGCATCAGATTCAAAATGAGTTACGGTAATATCTGCAAAAAATAGTACATTATTTTGTTTTTGTTTGAACATTAAATATCTTGTCTCTGTAGTGAATTCAATAAAATATATGTTGAAAATAATTTGCAAATCATTGTATTCTATTTTTATTTATGTTTCACACAATGTCCCATCATTGGGCTTTGTACCTACAGTACTATATTTATGACCTATTGCATGTCAAAAATAATGGAGTCATGTTTTGATTAAGCTATGATAATCTGTGAATGTACAACTTTTCACAAGTACTCTATATTGGGATTCCTGGTCTAACAGCAGCTGTGGTTGTGTTTTCCAGCACAGTCCGGCAAATCCCAGCCAGGAGAGCCTGTCTCTGTCCATCAGTGGCAGCGACAGTCTGCACAGCTGGAATCTGGAAACCACAGAGGAACTGTCAGACCTGACGGAGGACTCGGATTGGCAGTGCCTGGACACCAGCGTACCAGAGGAGAGCATGCTGCCGGTGTGTGGAACGGTAGAACAAGAAAAGACACAGATAGAAGTCATTGTGGAACAGGAACAAGGTAAAACAGCAATAAATGGAAACCAAAAAGAACAGTTGACAGTTGACACAAATACCTCTGTGGAGATAAAGTTAGATGAAGGGAAACGCAAAGATAGTCAGGAAGTAGACGGATACTTTGGAAAACCCCCCGAAACAGTTCTAAAGCAAGACAAAAAAGAGTCAAAAGAAAAGAGGGAAGATGAACAAATCCAGAATAAGGAGATGGTTGAAAAGAAAGCAATGGAAAAACAAACAATTGAAATGTCTAAACATGAAGTAAGAAAAGAAGAGGGAAAAAAGAACAAGGAAAAAGGTGAGGAGGCCGTGGCAATAAGTACATTTAGAAAACTGACCAACAAAGGTGAGCATCAGCCCAACACTGTGGAAGAGCAACGAGAACAGATGGAGCCATTGAAGGTGATAACATCCTCTCCTGAGTCTCATATTGTCACTGGTGAACTCAAAGCAAGTTGTCCAGAAAAAACAAGTGATGAAGCAGGAACACAAGAGGCAAAAGGGATGGCAAAGACCACCTCTCCTCCAAAAGTGCAATCTGCCGTAGCCCGCTTTCAGTCTCAGGTGTCCAGTCAAGGGGTCCAGGTGAAGGCAAGGATAAAAACCTTTGCTGATCCTGGAAGGCCTTGTAGTGCATTTCACTGCAGGGAGAATGCACAGATTCATCAAACATGTGACTCAAATACTCAGTCAGAGACAGACAGACAATCAGAGGGGGACGAGCTACCTCCCGTGAAAGTGTCTGAACTGAAAAAGAGATTTGAGGCTTAATTCATAAACTGTAGACTGACTAAAAAGCAGCAAAATTTGATAGTCAAACTGTTTATGGTACTTTGTCTCAGTATTTGGTACGTTGAATAAAGTGACTTATGAAGTGTACTTTGGCATTATGCAATGAAGCAGCAATTAAACAAACAAATGTTTTAACATGTTTCTTATGTCTAATGATCAAAATGTGTCAGATACTGTAAAATGGGCCCTTTGCAAGCACCACATCATATGTTTTTTCCAGTGTCTTCAATTTTATTTACAAAAACTGACAACTTTTGTGGATATATGCCCTTTTGGATGCACCTTCCCAAAGAAGCTGAATTAATATGTCACACTCAAATAAAGTGAAGATAATTAAATTTGACATATAGCATTTTTCCCTCACCAACACATACAGCACACAGAAACAATGGCAAACAATGGTAGAGCACCTGTTTTGTTTCTTTCCATAAATCTTTGTGCATCACACAATGATATTTATGTTTTATACAGGAGTGTGCAAACAGAAACAGTACTTAAGTAAAAATATTGTCACATTACAAGTATAGTGACTCAAGTAGAAGTACTCATAAACATAAGTACTTGAGTAAAAGTAAAAAGTGCACCCCTATGAATCGTGAAATTCAGGACAGCATTTAAAAAAGTGTTTTTGATCCTTCTGGTTCATTTTCTAAATTATTTTATTGATTTTTTGTTAAATTTGTATCATTGTTTTATGTAATTGTTTTTTATCATTGTCACTGTTTAATCTGTTCCCTTTCATTCATTTTTTTTGCTTATTTTGTTTTCTGTTCAGTTTTTGTTGCTTATTTTCTTTGTTTTTCTGACTTTCTTGATTATTTTTGCTCATTTTTGATGTTTTGTTGCTTATGTTGTTGATGTTTTTCCCTCAAGTTCTTAATTATATTGTTCCTTTTTCTGAATTTACGTGATAATTTTATTAATTTTGGCTAATTTAGTTTATTTTTAGCTATAAGTAGTATCACTTGTCTATAAAATTGCTATTAGGACACCCTTATTAACATGAAATAAAACAAAAAAGAAAGAAATATAGTTCAACTTACAACTGCTCTCTGGTTTACTGAAGCAGCATCACAAAGCAGGAGGATTGTTTGTAATATTCAACTCGTTTTCGCTGAAAAAAACTCTTATCAGCATGATTGAGGTGTAACGTCTCCAAGTGGCACCTTAATTTATTCGGCTTCATGCTTTTCCACTCCCAGTATTTTTAGACAAGGTAAACGCACTGGTCTTTCCTCGTCTTCCACCATAGTCACAGTGAAGCCGAGCGATACATACACGTCGTCATATTTCCTCGTCTTAGCGTTTGGGTGACTTTCTTTTGTCTCATTATCTCCATCTCATTCTGTTTTTCTTTTCATCCCTGTTAGAAATGTGTCCCTGTTGTTTCTTGAAAGTTTATCACTGCACTTCATATCGTTTGCTTGGTGCAAAAAAAACTCTAAAACATAGAGCGACAACGAGAGCGACACTGCCAACTACTGTAGTGGATGTGCAATTACACTTAATTCTAGGACAATACGACAAAAAAAAAAGCATGTTCCCCGGGGTGGCACCCCACTATTTGAGAAGCACTGTTGTACACCAGGGGTTTTCAACCAGTGGGCCACAGCCCTCTGGTGGTCTGTGAAGGTATTGCAAGTGGTGCCAGGGCTTGGAGTTTCAATTTCGAACCGACACCATCCTAGATGTGTCAGGCTGAATTTCCAGAGCTTGCAGTAAAAGCAGTGAAATGTGTTTTTTTCTTTTTTTTTACCTTTTGTAATTAAGTAAGTGAGAATGAATAAGTACAGTGTAGGGCTGGAGGCAGAGAATGATATGAGACTGTCCCTATCCACCACAATACTGGCAAGAATAGACAGACTCTATGCAATTAAACACGCCCAGAAATAAGTACAGTGGTCTCCAAAACCTTGAAAACCTTGAAAACCTTGTTGTATATGAATGTGAGTAAATGTGCGATGCACATGTGAGTAAAAAGTAAGATCAGGTGAGTGAAAAAAATAATATACCTCTGATAAATGAGAATGAGGGCATGTGGAAGGAAAATGAGTAGAGCCACAATGTATTGCGTCTTCCATGGCAGCTCATAAGTGTAACTTATTAAGTTATAGTTTCAACTCTTAAACGATACTGTCACAACCCAGTGACAATGGAAAAAGGAAACAACCCAATGACAACAGACAATAAGACAGAGATCATCATTTAATCATAACAGCGTAAAGTTATACATTTAACAACCTTACAAATAATTTGTAAATAAACAATCAATAAAACATTTTTAATCTTTGGCACTACATAGCACAGCCAAAGATTGCATAAGTGTGGACAAACTCGAACAATCCACGACAAGCACTCTGGTACACCGCAGTCTGACACTCAGCATCTGTGGGCCAGTACTCAATCCAAGTGTTTTCCCCAAGCACATACTCATATCTGAGAAAAACCAAATGGGAAAACACATTGAATTTTCTTGAAGTAAATTGCTTGTAATATGTTGGGATGCCAAACGTGTTTAACACAAAAACAAAAGTTCTGTCCTGCAAAAAATCGATGCACTATTGTCAAGATCAACATTATAACAACAGAGGTGACTTTAATGAGTATATGACTTCACCAGTAGAACTGTAAGAAAACAAAACACAACCCCCCCCCCCCACACACACACATATATACTGTATATATGTGCACAAACTTACGTTTGATCCTGTTCCTTTCTGCGAATATCAGTGGCACTGCCCATAATAAGGTAGGTGTTGTTTATCCTTAGATCTAAACTCTCTCTGCAGTATGTAGCAGTGACGAATGGACGCAGTGTACCCAAGGGAACTACATCCACTACTCCTGTGAAATATTGCAAAACAAAGAAGTTCCCAGTTACACATTCTCACTGCTAAGTCATCACACACTCATACTTGTTCATGACCTCAAGTTGTCACATAATTTTTCACCGAGTATCCCAAGTTTAATGTTCAAAGTGAAACTGATTTTTTTTTCCCAAATATCCTCTCATTTTGAATTTGATGCCTGTGACACATTCCAGAAGAGCTGGGACAGGGGCATGTTTACCATTGTGTTACATCATCTTTGCTTTTACCAACACTCAATCGGTGTTTACAAACTGAGGACACTAATTGTTGAAGTGTTGTAGGTGGAATTCTATCCCATCTTTGCTTAATGTACGACTTCAGTTGCTCAACTGTCTGGGGTCTCCCTTGTCATATTTTGTGCTTCATAATGTGCCACACATCTTCAGTGGCAGACAGGTGTGTATTGCAGACAGGCCAGTCTAGTACCTGCACTCTTTTACTACGAAGCCACACTGTTGCAATGTGTAGAATGTGTCTTGGCATTGTCTTGCTAAAATAATTTCAGACATCCCTGAAAAAGACTTTGCTTGGATGGCTGTTGGATTAATTGCTCATGTAAGTGTTTGCAAAGTGGTGAACGTCATCCCATCCTTTAGGTTTGTTTAAAGACAAACTACGTACACTCAATGTGGCCAGTCAGTCATAAATATTTTCAAGGTAAAATGAAAACAATTACTAACCTTCTTTGATAACTTCAACTATTCGCATGGTGTATATGTCAGTGGACATAATTTCTTCAAAGGTTTCTAGAGTCACTTTGTATGCTGAAATAAAAGAATTGGCACATCATTAGCTCACTTATTTCTTTAGTTAAATGTTTTACCACCGTCATGCTCACAACACACAAACATACTTTCTTACCATAATCTACTCTGTTCCGTGTAGAGTCACAAATCTTTTCTTCGCGTTGATCATTTCCAATTGCCCCTTTCTTTAGCATATTGCAGTTCTCTGAAAATAAAAAGTACACAACTGATCCAACTAAATGACTACATGTGCACATGTGTTATTCAATAATTCTCACAGACTCTGACACTAAATTCTCAAGAAGTTTCAGAAATTACATTAACTGGTGAAAGTGCTCTTTAATTAATTACACTTTGTTGTTTGTTGTATTTTTTTTATATTTAAGGAAGTACTTTGAGTGGTATTGTGACTGTTGTGCAATGAGTGCAAACGAGCAAAAAGGACTGTGACTTTGCAATACCTACAAACTCCGTACAGCATCATCTTGCCTAATAAGTTCAAATGAACTGCTTCAGCATGATCACAGCTCAGGGTGTAATCTGTTTGATCTGCCTGTAAGTACATCCTCATAGAATCAAAAGAATGGCTGATGGATTGGAAAAGATGCTTGCATTTGTATCTTGAGAGACGTGAATCCATGCTCATCTGTAATGGGTTTATACCTTAGGAGAGGTGGAATGTAAAGCAAATTAATAGGATTTTGTGGTCAAACACTCATTCAGACAATAGTGACCTTTGCTTATATGATATTATGCCACTAATAAGCAATTTACTCTTCCATCCACTGTTGTCTCTTCTTCTTGAGAAACAACCTCTTAGCACCTATTCATATCAATCAATAATTAATTAATCAGTAGCTAATTTCATTAATTTAAAAGACCCCAGATTTAAATGGCTGAGAAATACTTCAATGCAATTCCTGCTCATGGTCAGAAATTTTCTCCACTGTCCCCAGCGACTGCATCAAGTTCAGGTAAGATTAATTCCTAGAACTTGTTGGAATGTAAAGCTGTGGACACACCATGATTTTTGCCCCCATTTTACCCACGATTCACAGTACAGTAGACAGAGTCTGTTCCAGTCAGCACTGGTTGGGGACAGTCTGCATGACTAGTTGGCACAGAACTCTGAGTGTATGCCGGGAACAGACTTGAATCTGCAGGTTATGAGGGGAACACATCTCAGTCACAGTCATTCAGACATGTTTGAATTTTTTGAGACAACTCTGGGCACAGTCGTGTAGTGCAGTGATTCTCAACTGGTGAGTCACGATCCAAAAGTGAGTTGCAGACCCATTTTCAGTGGGTTGCGGGGCTTTGCCTCAGCAAAAAAAATGTCACGAAAAAAATCAACTGTGTACCATCTATTTATACTACAGTAGGTGGCGATAATGCCCTGTAATGTGAGTGGACGCCCACCATTTCACACCATAGAAGAAGACCTGCAAAGTTTGTTTACATGTGCAAGTGGTGTACGATACTGCATACTTTGATATCGATCCGATACCAAGTAAATACGGGTCAGTATCACCGATACCAATACCGATACCGATACTTCTCAATAAATAAGGTGGATGCGTCATTGAATTGCTAAATTTCAATTAATTTTCATGATTTAGGACAGAATTAGGACAAAGTTTATAATTAAATAGAAAATGCTTTCTTTATCTGCGTGGCCATGCAGATCCATTTGGCTGCAAATGCCTCCTGTGTAACAGATCAGTCATTATGGGACCAGGACCAGGACCCCTCCACAG
>JAQQAE010011043.1:0-13806 GCA_029823295.1 Pseudamia nigra | reverse complement strand
TTCGAGACCTTAATAGGGAAATTAACGACTGCGCCAGTGCTTGGTTTTGCGGATCCTTCCCGGCAGTATATTCTCCATACTGATGCAAGCATGACGGGGCTGGGGTTATTGGGCATCTCCACCAATAATGACCTCCTCAGCTTTGCTTGGTGGAGGTCATTATTGGTGGAAATGTAGTTTGCATAATATACAGTAAACCAATCAGATTTCTGTCTGCCATTCTCTTTAATACTCGTCAACGTGATTACCTCATATCATTACCTCCACCAAGCAAAGCGGCGGTGGTTATGTTTTCACCAGCGTTGGTTTGTCTGTTTGTTTGTTTGCTTGTTAGCAACATAACTTAAAAAGTTCTGGACAGATTTTGATGAAATTTTCAGGAAATGTCAGAAATGCAATAAGAAACAAGTCATTAGATTTTGGTGGTGATTTGAATCACCATCTCAGACCACACCATTTTTATTCACCAATCAGAGGCACTGGGCATTTCACTGCTCAGTTATCACAGCTCACATGCCAATCAATCAAAATTGAGAGAGGGTGGAACATAAGGATTTCCATGATGTTTCTGTGTGAAAAGGACATTTTTACATTTTTACGTGTTGCAGCCGCAGACACAGGTCCAACTCACTGATTACACTGAGGCTACATGACACTATAGCGTGTCAGTGTGTGTGGGGGGGATTTAAAATAAGAAAAGGTATCTATCCTGATGATGGAAATAGATATTGATATTAGCTTGAAGTTAGTATACCAGTCTAGTCAGGGCATGGGGTTGGTACTGTAACTGGGTGGGCTGCTGGGCCTTTAGGGGTTTTTCTCATGTGTGACCGCATGGCTTGGCGGAGGTCTGCGCGCTGAGTGCTTTCTAGTTGTTAAACAAAACATCCACCTGTCAGTTCTTTGACTCATGATGTACTCCATTGCACGATGTGAATTATGACTACATATAATTAAATGCAGCAACTTAAAGAAGCAATATATTGAAGTACAGTGGTCCCTCGTTTATCGCGGGGGTTACGTTCTAAAAAATAACCTGCGATAGGCGAAATCCGCAAAGTAGATTCAGTAGTACATTTGTTTGAGAAAAAAAAAAAAAAAAACCCTTTCCTACAATTTTTTGTGCCTGTATATCATTAGCACTGAATCCTTTTAGAGCAGGGGTGGGAAATTCCAGGTCCTTAAGGCCGGTGTCCCTGCATGTTTTCCAACTGTCTCTGCCTTACCCACTGATGATTAGCTGGATCAGGTGTGTTCATGAGGTCAATCAGAAGCTGGAAGATACAGTGGGTGGGGCAGAGATGATGGGTAAGGAAGAGACATTTGGAAAACAAGCAGGACTCCAGCCCTTGTTACCCACCCCCATTTTAGACAATAGGTCACAAAAAAGGTGCAGATGCTTAATGATAAACTTACTAGATCTCAAAACTGTGTTTGTGCACATGTGTGCGTGAATATGTACATACATATGTGGACTACATACAGTATGTGAAGTAACTCTTTAACTGTACTCACCTGGACACATAAGGAATGTTTAAAATACAGAGGCTCTTACCAACAATATTAGCCATTAGTGCCTCTAAATTATTTTCAGCCCAGGCCCAAGGTCTGGAGCCCTGGATGTGACCATGCACTCCCCTGGAAAAGACATGAATTCAAAACAAATTCCAAAATTCTTTACTAAATATACAACTAAAGAATGTATGTACATTTTTGCCCACTTGTCCAGCTCCTCCTCCAGGTACTTCTTGACCATTTTTGGCTGAAGCCCCAATGAGTTTCCCGCCAGGTAAATACATTCCTCAGAGCCATCAATGAGTGACAGATCAGCTACAAAGACATTAATGACATGGGTTTTTTTTTTCCACCTGTCTCCAGTTTGTCACCACCATGATGCAGTGTTTAGAACTTACACGGGGGAAGTTCTGCATTTTTAGGCACCAGAAATTCCTTCCTGAGATGTCGTAGTTGGTCGTGCGTGTCAAGGTATGAAGCCACATATGCTGATGTAGGACTGCAGCCCAACAACATGGCGATCTGCTCCACAGTTTGTTTCGGAGTTGAGCCAACAAATAGGTCCATTGCTGAGAGATGAGGTGACTGCCGACCTGCAGAGAATATAGATACAAGATACACAGGATAATGTACTGTGGATATTATGTGGAATGGCTAAGTCGCAACCCTTCCATTTGTGGCCAATGGGTCCTAATTTTGGGGGGAAATAAGAATTATTCCACCATTTACTTTGTCAGCTTCACAGAAAAATCAAAAGTCAATAAAGGATGTTTGTTGTAAGTATGCATACAGTATGTCTTTAAAGAAACAGCAATAAAAAAAAAGACAGACTTTTTCACTTATAAAATTAGCTTCTATATAGGCAAACATCTTATGTATAATTCATGCATACTATTAAAGGAATCAAAAAATATCTCTATCTCATGACAGTCATTCTTTTGTTTTCAAAAGAATGACGCACTTTCTTTACATCCTCCTTGTCTCTCCTCATCTCTCACCTCTCCAGTCACCTCATTGTCTTATTTTGTATCCTGCAATACTGTGATACTAACTTGCATCTTCCCTGTAGTTTTGTGCTTCCTCCCTCTGCCCCAGGTCTGAAGCCCATTCAGATGCTGTGGTATGACCTTAAAAACTCTCCAATGTGGCGTCTGCAAAGATGAGTGGGACAAAATTCCTCCACAGCATCTGTAAAAGACTCACTGCTAGTTATCACAAGCACTTGATTGCAGTTGTTGCTGCTGGGGGTTGACTAACCAGTTATTAGGTTTAACGGGCAAACACTTTTTCACACATGGCAATGTAAGCCTGGGTATTTTTGCCCCTTAAAAATAAAAAATAAAAAACATTTAAAAACTGCATTTTGTCTTTATTTGTGTTTTTTTCAAGCTAATATTTAAATTTGTTTTGGTGATCCAAAACATTTAAGGGTGACAAATATACAAAAAAGTGAGAAATCAGGAAGGGACAAACACTTTCACACCATTGTGTATGCTTTTTCTCAGCTCCCAATGGGATTACATTAAACATATTGAAACATGCTTTAATTTTTCCTTCTTTCTTTCTTATCATTATTATTAATAGTTATTTTTAAATATGCAGAAATACACACAAACCTTGCTATTTTAAAGAATAATGCATATTGCATGTATCAGTCATATTAAATATAATTGTTTCAGTACAGTACAGTATGTACACATCTACATGATCACACGCTCTGGGATGCCAGTTAATGGTCGATTTTTTTATAACAAACACCAGGCTTTTGTCAGTCACCGCTGCAGCTGTGTTTTTGAGCATAAAATATCAATGTGCGTCGTGTGTACTGAGCAACTCACGTCGAACCGGTAGACCACGGAAAACATCAGTAGCTGATGACAGAAACATTGTGAGAACTGTGATGAAAAACTCCTTCACTCCAGAGGACAGGAGTGAAGGATCACAATTCACCGTTCACAGAAGACTTCAGGAACAAAAGTACAGAGGCGACACAAAAGATGAAACCACTCATTAGCAATAAGAACAGGAAGGACAGATTGGAATTTGCCAAAAAGTACAGAGATTATCCTGAAAAGTTCTGGGATGAAGTTTATGTACTAATGAGACAAAGATGAACCTTTATCAAAGTGATGGAAAGACTGAAGTGCAGAGAAAGCAATGCACTGCTCATGATCCCAAACACACAAGCTCATCTGTGAAACACGGAGGATGTCATGACATGGCTTGGTCTTGCATGGCTTCTGGGACGGCTCATTGATCTTCATTGATGATGTAACACATGATGGCAGCAGCAAAATTAACTCAGAAGTCTACAGAAACATTTTGTCTATAAATTTAAAGAGAGATGCAACCAAACTGACCTGGAGAGCCTTCATCATGCAGCAAGACAACAACCCAAAACACACTGCCATGACAACCAAGTAGTCCATCAGGGGAAAGAAGTGGAAGGTTTTAGACTGGATAAGTCAATCTCCAGACTTAAACCCTGTTGAAGATGCATTTTAACTGCTAAAGAGGAGACTGAAGGGACAAACCCCCTAAAACAAACAACAACTGAAAGAGACTGTGATGAAAGCTTAGAAATGCATCACAAAAGAAGAAGGTAAAAGTTGAGTGATGTCAATGGTTTGCAGCCGTCATGTAGTTATTGCAAGTAAAGGATTTGCAACTAAATATTAAATATCATTGACTTTAATATACAGTGATGCTCCGGTTAACAAATTTAATACGTTTCGGTGTCACGTTTTGTGAGCAAATCATTTGTTAACTGGAGCGGCATTTTCCATAGGAATGCATGTACGTAAAACCAATTAATCCATTCTGGACCCACGACAAACTCCCATATAAAGTATGTATTACACACCCACACATGCACATATATTCATTATTGTTATTTGAAAAGGAAGTTATGTCAATTATCTGAAATAGAATGAATGAAATCAGTTCTAACAATGATTAAGAATGTATTCTTACCTTGGCTTATGACTGGGTAGTGTGTCAGTGGACACTGCACACGTCCATAACTGTAAACAACTCCAGACACTGGAGCTACCCGCTCTAAGCACAGCTCTCGCATGTTTACGGCTACTGTTGTTAGCTATGGCTAACAACACAGCTCCAGCACTCCGAAGCCGCTGTGTTAACACGCCGGGCTGTGTTAACACGGCTAACACGGCTAACAGCCGGCTAAAATGAACGGAACGGATGTGAGAGCGCACTCTCACATCCGTTCCTTTTCGGTCAAGACCCGGAAGTGACGCATATGTGACCCAGACGTAGACATGTCTATCTTCTTTCATTGAGTGATTTTTTATTTTTTTTTGTTAACCAGTTCAAATTTCTTTCTTCGGTATCCGAATTTTTCATTGTCGGAAGCGTTTGTTAAACGGATTACCACTGTATTTTGTTCCTATACTTCAGCTCACCTAAAATTTCGGTGCTTTTGCTAAAAATGATGTTCTCTTTTAAGTTCTTTAACCAACCTGGAAATAGAAGCTGTAATACTGATCTTTTGTCTCATTTTCATCATTTGAGGTCAAACCCAAATATTTTCAGTGCACAGCAAAAATAAAGGAATTGGCCTTGCTGTTCCAATATTTTCAGCGGACACTGTAAAGGTCCCATGAGGAGAAACTGAACAATATAAAGTCACAAAAAGATAGCTTACATCAGAATATACGTAAAGATATCTCACTCTACAAGGCAAAAGCATGCATTAGCACGATCTGAACACTCACAGAAAACAAAAGTAGTGCACAAGACACATACAATGACAGTAAACAGAAGTTACACAGATAAAAATAGAAAAGTCAGTTTGTGATGCAGGTGGCATTGGAGAATACGCAAAAGACACTAACCAGTGAGTACAGGAAATTACGAGAAAAGTCCATGGACCATGAAAACAGAAGCTGCACACAAAATCTAGTTTGGATCGCAGACAGCACTGAGGCTGGAAATCGAGGTGGCTTTGAAGCCAAATTTGTAGCTGAAGTGCTTGAAGAGGAAACACACCAATAATCATAAACTGATTGCACTGAAGCCTCGTTTCGGAATGTGACTTTTGGTCAATTCGCTCTTACAGCCTTCATTATTATTCTGATGAAGGAAATCCTGACGTTATTGAGGGGCAAAGGCCCATGCATATCCTCCCAGATGTAAGGCTTGAGGTTGGCACATTTGAGGCCTCTTTGAACCTGGTGAAGTCTAAACTGCAGAAAGCTGATATCCCCTACGGCATATTCTATCCTGCACAACTGACAATAATCCTGCATGGTGCCAGACATTTGTTCAGTGACCCACAGGAAGCCAAGAAACTCAACCAGAACCTCCAGACAAAACTAAAGATCCCTATTATATATTTTCATGGCTACAACATCAGAATAGCAGTTAATTCCAAATATGTTGGGACGTAAATAAAAACAGGATGCATTGATTTTCAAATCTCATAAACCAATATTTTACTCCCAACAGGATGTGCACAGCGTATTGGGTGCTAAAACATAAGCTATGATACATTGTACAATTTTATGGAAAATATTATCTTCTTTTGAAATTTGATGCCAGCAAGACATCTCAAAAAGTTGGAGCAAGGGCAACAAGAGGCTGGAAATGTCACAAATTAAAAACAACTGGAGCATTTGACAACTAATTAGCTTAATTGGCAACAGGTCAGTAACAATTGTGGGTATAAAGGGTGCATTTCAAGGCTTCTCAGATGTAAGGGTGGGCAGAGGTTCACCAATTTGTGCATCTAAAAATTATGGAATAATTTCAGAAAAATGTTCCGTAATGTAAAATTGCAAAGACTTTTGAGATCCCACCATCTACAGTGTATAATATAATCAAAGATTCAGAAAATCAGGAAGGAAGAATTTTACCTCAGACCATTAATAGGACTGTGATTACTTTGGTGTACTTAGGATAGTTCCAATAATTTTTTTGTCTAAGATTTAACATTTGCAGTGACATTTATCAGATATCTATGCTCCAGGTGTGTCTGTTAAAACACTAATGCACATTCATCTTTGCTAGAAACTCTTCTTTTAATCACTGCTAATCTGTCAAGTAAGAATTCCACTGCCCTGCATCATCATTTTTTTTTCTGCCGATGTCAAAATAAGGCTTAACTTTACCTAATTTCATGGCACTGACTTAAAATCTTAAAAGGGGAATCGTCAGCACTCAAAAGGTGAAACAGCTCTTCTGAGCTATTGTCACTGGGAAAATTCACTCCATTCCAAAAATATTGGTAAATATGGTCCTAATTTTGCACATCCAGCATTTTTAGGAAGGTGTTTTCTCTAATTACAGATGTGTCGCAAACAATTTTTTTTAATTGAAGCAGACTTCAATTGTATTTTAGACTTTTACATGGACACTAGGGGTGGGCGATTCTGGGAATTTAGGTATTGATCTGATACCAAGTAAATACAGGGCTAGTATCACCAATACTGATACTGATACCTTTGCCTTGAAATGCTTTGATTATTGAATAATTTTGTGATTTTGCTTTTAGTTAGTTGATTATGATAAAACACAGGACAGGGATTTGAGGCAAATAAAAATGTTTTTTTATTAACCAACTACAATAATATAAAACATAAGTCTTTAACTGTTGTATTCATATACCCTAAATAGGAATACTGTACTATTTTTCCTTCAACTGTTGACATAAAAGGGTTATTATATTCAGCCATATTCTTATTTCAGGTTTGAAGTATACATCTCTATATAAGTGCATAATTTTGAGTTCCAATAAAACAAAATATTTTTTCAGCTGGCTGAAAATATGATAATAGTTTAATCAGTCTGCTAAAATTGTGTCTCTGATCACCAGTTACACTGTGAAAAACCTTACTTTTTCCTGTAGATTAGCTGGATATTTCTGTGTTTTTTGGCTTTAAAGCCTCTGGCAGAGACCTCTGTGTTGGGGGTCTGGTTTGGGGATCCCTGCCCTCCTCCTTCCTCAACTTCTTTTGCAGCTTGGCGTTGTCTTGAGAGCAAACTGCTTTTATGTTTTAATAAATTGTTCATGTTACCACAGTGGCAAATAACTTTCCTGCACACGCCACATGTGGCAGTGTCTCTATCAGCTGCAGTGAATAATGTCCACACAGCGCTTTTCTTTCTCTCCGCTGCCGGGGGCCAGTGTCAGTGCTCTCTCTCTCCTGCAGAGCAGGGAGGAGGAGGCGCAGTGTGTGCCTGGGAGAGAGAGGCGCACTCTTTGCGCAAGAGATATGGAGAGACAGAGTTGGAAAAATCTGAGTAATTTGCTGCATGTATAGAAAATAAACTGCAACAAAAGTATTGATCTCATCAAGCTAGTATCAATACTTACCTTTGTATCAATTCTATAAATATTTAGCTTGATATGCCTACCCCTAATGGACACGTCCTCCAAAAAAACAGGCATCATGCTCCAGGGACTTTCTAAAATCCTGTCTCAATAACTCAAACCTATCTGGTGTGTGGAGATTTTTCCACCCTCCCAGACAAGACTATTCTTTCCATTCATATGTACATAATGTTTATACTTGTATTGACTATTTCTTTCATTGACCCCGAATTAATACCATACATCAGTAATCCTCATTACTGTGATATTTTAATCTCTGATCACGGCCCACTTACATTCAATGTCAATGTAAATAGCTTGCACACCTTCTGGTCCCTATGGAGGATGGACCCCCAGCTCAGTAATGACCCTAAATTTTGTGATTATGTTGTCACACAAATTAAAATATTTTTTTAAACTGATGATACTCCAGAGATGCCCCCATGTTTATTGTGGGAGACTCTTAAGGCATATTTTAGGGGTTGCATAATCTCTTATTTAGGGTGTAGAAATAAGCTAAACAGGACAAAGCTTTTAAGGATGGAAGAACAAATTCACAAATTGGATAAAGAGAATGCAAACCACCCCTCAATAAAGAAGCATAAGCAAGTCATAGATCTGAGAATCTACCAGAACCAAATTATTTCAGCTAAGCTCTCTAAAACCTTCACTTTTCTAAAGCAGAAGTGTGTTCTTCAAGTTTGGTAAAAAGCCACAAAGGTTGCTTGTACAGTAGGACAGTTATGCAACTTGGAAAGTGATCACACCATTCACAAAATCAAGTCCAAACAGGGGCCCTGCTTTAATTCAGCAAAAGATATTAACAACTGCTTTAAATATTTTTTCTCAATGTCTGTATTCCTCCAAAACAAATGCAAGCCCCATGATATGGAAAGCTTCTTGAGAAATATCAATCTTCCCTCTCTAAAACAAGAGGATTACACCTTTCTAAATAAAGACATCACCCAAATGGAATTGAAGGATACAATAAATACCCTAACAAGTGGTAAAACCCCTGGTTTTGATCAGCTTCCTGTCGAGCTGTACACATCATTTACTGACTCACACCCTATATGCTCAATATGTTCACCTGTGCTTTCAGGAATGAGTCACTACCACAAACACTTAACGAGACTGGCAAAACTCTAATACCAAAGAACGGCAAGAACCCAGAGGACATTGGAGAATATAGGCCTATTTATTTACTTAACCCTCAGAAACCTAGAGGGCTGCTGCTGGCCAAAAATACAGTACTTACTGTTCTAAAATGTTCAATACATTTTGAACTGCTGGTCATATCAACATGCTTTAAAAACTCACAGAAAGCTAACATTCTCTGCCTTGCAGTGACATATTTTTCATTTGGACCTTCAGGGCCTCCATAGTCTGCATGCAAACATTGTTGCATTCTGAAGCATTTGTCAAGGAAATGCTCATACTTCCTGTCCCTGACCCAACAAGGCAATGGCTGTAGATGCCCAATTCCAACCTCCAGGCCTTTATTGGTTGAGAATTTAAATACCTGGAAAGCCTGGGAATATTGTCACCCACTCGACCAACCAATGACCTGATTCAACATATCACTGTGGCTATCAAAAGCTAGATTGGCAAGAAAAGCAATTCAAGATAATTCCCAATTGTTTTTCATGTTCCACATATATTTCTTTTAAAAACAGGCACTTTTGTTCCAGTGTTGTCTATTATGGTATAATTATCTGTGAACTTTATTACACACATCGACTTGTTTGTTCCCTGAAAATCGCCTAGGATAACATTTTAACAAGTAGCTTTAACTTTCTTAGGAAAGGTTTGATGTGGACAAAAACGTATTTGAAATGGAAATCACCTTGGTGCAACTTACTAAGCTAAAAAAAAACAAACTTCCTCTGAGTATGTTTGAGCTAACAGTAAAAAAAACAGCATTTTTTACTTACATTTTTCAAAAGTATGATGAGTTTATCTATTGTCACACAGAGCAAATTTAGGAATTTAAATAAGCCAGACTGAAACTTTAGGTTTCCCTGAATCAAATGATGTGTGACACTTCAGTGCTTACTGCTAGAATAAGTGAAAAAACGACAGTAATGTCCAGACTTTGCTACTACTGCTACTTTTTTCACATACTTTGAACCCTGTGGCTTAAACAATGATGTAGCAAATTTATGACCGCACCAAACCGGCCGCATGCGAAGGGCAACTTTTGCTCAAGTCTGCCAGTGGTTCCTGACAGTGTGGAGCAGTGTCAAAAAATCCACTATCACCAACAGGTTTCGAAAGGCTTTCGGAAAAAAAATCTTTCTGTGTACGGCAAGCATCCCATGTTACAACGTGAACATCTGCAGCTTATAGAGAAGTTCGGCCGATATACTGTATGTACAAAATCTTTTTTCTTTTTAAATTTAGTGTGTGTGGCATATATTCAGGTGCACTTAATAGGTTGGAAATTACGGTAAATAAAAACAAAAATGTCAGACTCCCCCAAAATGCTCTAAGTCTTTAAGGATTAATGTGGATCAGAAAATATTAGCTAAAGTTTTAGCAAATAGGCTTAATAAACATGTGGATAGACCTGTTCATCCAGATCAAAGTGGATTTATCCCTGGCAGGAACTCTGCCTCAAACCTTAGACATATCTTTAAAATAATGTACCACTGTAAATCCAAGCTAAATGACCTTGTTGTGGTCTCTCTTGATGCTGAAAAGGCATTTGATCAAGTTGAATCCTACCTGTTTGCTGTTTTAGACAAGTACTATAGTTTAGGGGGTAAATTCATTGCCTGGATAAATCTTTTATGTAAACAATCCAGGGCTCAGACATTAACTAATGGAACATTAGGCTGTTTTGGGGTAAAAGGCAGGGCTGTCCCCTCTCACCCCTTCTGTTTGCATGAGTCACTGAGACCCTTGCAGAGTCAGCCCAGACAAATCTAAATATACATGGTTTCAACATCCTGGACACTCCTGATAAAATTTGCATTTATGCGGTCGAGGTCCTTTTGTTCATTACGAAGCCCCGATCTAGTTTACCTGTCATTCTGGATGAAAATAAATCTATTAGAAACCTTTTCTGGTTACAGAATCAATTAGACTAAGAGTGAGTTGATGCCTCTTGGGCTGAAGGATTTATACCATTCAAAATTTCTCTTCAGACATTCACGTATGTCAGTATTCATACAGCAAAAGAATTATTTTCTCTTTTTAAAACTAAGTATCCATCTCTAGTGGCCAAATTGCAGTCTAACATTCAGTTCTGGAAATCACTCCCTATTTGATTGATTGGGAGGATTAATACAATTAAAATGATATTTCTTCCCCAGTTGCTAGGTGCCTACCTGTGTTTTTATCTAAATCCTTTTTTTAAAACTTTAGACTCTATTACTTTACCCTTTATCTGGAATTATAAAAACCATTGGATTAAGAAGGCTCATTTTTTGTAAACTCAAACAAGTTGGTGGTCTTGCTTGTCATGACTTTTGTCTCTATTACTGGGCCTTCAATATCAAAATAATTGCAAAATGGTTGGAAGACTCAGCCATGCCCCTCTGCAGGTTGATGTCCATTTGTCTTACTACATTGTATATATCAGTTTCAGTGCTCTTATCGGAATAACAATAAAGCCAAAAAATGTCCAACGTTTTGGCTTCAATGACAAAACAAAGTGTACAAATTGAATCACCATGAAATCATACATGTAAAAATTGGCTAGCTACAACTTAAACAGTAAGTTATGTGACACAAGGGAACATAGAAAAAAGTCCTTTTTGCAGTTCTTACTGATATTAAGACAAAAAAGACACTTCTTCATCTGACCAATAGTTGGAGGAAGCAACTCACATCATGCTTTGTGAGAAAACGTGACGTGCCACAGCAAAACAAGCTTATTTTTGGAATCAGCACCCCAAGTTAGTAAAAAACAAATGCTGGCTTTCATTCAGCAAAAATGATGCTGGCCAGTGATATATGAAAATAGCTGTAGTTTCAAAAAGAAACAGCACCATAGCTCCAAGAACCACTTGTACCCCAGTAATACTTGTTTTGAATATAAAGGTAAAGTAGTGAGAGCCATAACTTACAGTTTAGATATGTTAGTTGACAAGTATCCTCTCTGGAGGCAGCAGTCTGTCTGAGTCTGTTGTCTGCTGAAATGGTCTTTAACCTCTGTGCACAGTCCCAGATTAATCATTGTTGCAATGCATCAACTTCAAACATGAATCCAGAGCTCAGCTGGTACTTTACATACCTGTGATTTAATCTCCTTTTGTGGAACAGGCAGACAATGACTTCCTCATTTTTATGATTTCACTTTCATGTGTGAACATCCAAAACACGGTGTGAAGTTCCACATTCTGTTGCGAGACAATGATCATGTGAATGTTTATGTACCATGATTTAGTTACTTTAACATTAGCTACTGATTTAGTCTGTTGTTTCAGTTTTAGTTAATACAGTGGTACCTCGTTTATCGCGGGGGTTACATTCTAAAAATAACCCGCGATAGGCGAAATCTGCGAAGTAGATTCAGTAGTACATTTTGTTGAAAAAAAAAAAAAACAAAGGCTTTCCTACAAAAAAAAACACGATGGCCACCAGAAACAACAAATTTAATTCCAACGATCAACCTACGAAGCTGGACACACAAGAAACCACCAACAGTGACCGCGTCGACGAGAGGACAAAAGTTAGCTGTGCTCTGCTGCCGCTTGTTTTATTGTGTAGTGCGTAACAATTCACATCTGACATATTTGAACTCATGTGACTTTGTAACTCACTAGTTTGTCTGAGACATTCCAGTTATAGTGCATCTGACATAGAATTCATACTCGCAACCATATTTCCCAAAAATATAACAAAAGTTGTAGATGAATTAATAGTACATGACAAAATATTCCTCTTAAATAAATACATATAAACTTAGACTAATGTAAAAAAAAAAGATAATCCCGATGTACAGGATGAAATGAATTTAACTTATGTACCAAAATACTAAATTCAAAACACTTTCACAACATTCATACTTCAATAAATGCATACCCACATATTACAAATGCACATTTAACATTTTCCTGACATGCATAACAGCTTAAACTACATTTCTACAGAGCTACATATCCCATGCACTCACTCAAGCATGATAACACATTTCACAAGATGGCTCCCCATCACATGTGGAGACAAAAGGAACTAGCTTAACATTGCTGTATTTACCACTATTTCATAAACTACTGACCTGCTGAAACATTAACTCTACACAATACTGGTTGTCACCAACAGGAAACACACTTTCTGAAACTTTTGTGTTACTAATTAGTGCAAACAATGATCAGTGGGAAAACTGTTACAAACCCAGAGCTTGTTAATCAAAATACACATCTCTAAACCTGTCTCAAAATCATGTTAAAACATTCCACATCACCTACAGCACTTTATATCAGATACCCATTCGCTAAAATTCCAAACTCATCAGAAAAAGTAGGTTTTATATTATCTGTGGACCCAAAGAGAGGACAAAAGTTAGTTGTGCTCTGCTGGCGCTTGTTTTATTGCACAGTGTGCCTGCACAGAGGTGCCTCCCTAAAGACCCACAGTTGCACCAAATCACCATGTACTGACAAAAGTGTCATTACACTGATGCAAGGATTACAATATCCAGTCAACACAGTTACTAGTTCCTTCATTAAACAAAAAATAGGGGGTATCTGTTAAAGTGTAAAACTATAACTGTGGCATTTCCAACCCACTAGACTCTCCCCTGCTTTAAGAGATGTCTCCGGAGATCTAGAACTACCACAAAAGTGTAAGAGACTTCTTCTTCCGGCTCTTGGAGAGAGCAGACGCATTTTCCTCCTCTCCTCTCCTCTCCTCCCCTAGTGTTTTCCAGCTTGCTTTTGTCCTGTCTGGGTCTTTGCTCTTTTTCTCGCTGCATCTCAATCCAAACGGAAATTATGGAATTGGTCAGC
>JAQQAE010011042.1:0-13807 GCA_029823295.1 Pseudamia nigra | reverse complement strand
TTATAAGGCGCAGTGTCATATTTGGACAAAAATGACGGCTTTTAGATGCGCCTTATAGTCCGGAAAATACGGTATATTAATTCCTATAAAATGTCCTGTCAGAGAGGAACCTGCAGAACTTTTTATCAGGTCTTTTAAACATTAATCCTCAGAAATGTCCATGATTACAAGCATTAAGTTATTTATTAAATCTATTTTGCAGCTTTTCCTTCATTGTCACTTTGAAACACAAATGAACAATCCAAACATGTTTGATTTTAGTTACAGCTGTTCATCTGGGCTCATATCAACGGCAAACAGACATGATGATAAAGACACTCAGCTGTATTGGCTGAACGGTATCTTATACAACATGTTTAATGAATCTTATCAGTAACTTCGACCCAGTGAACAGGTGGAAACTGGTGAAACAAGTCAATGACTCAGACGTGACGCCCATTTAAAAACCCTCCTAAATCTGGGATGCAACACAAAAACACAACTGAAACTGAGACGATGAGTTTTTTAATGTAACATGTCTGAAAAATGATCATTTTAAGTCAGGTCAGTGGAAAGTCGACTTAGATACTGATTATTTACACGTCTTCCAGAAGATTATGTAACATTAAAGGGTTATTCCGGGTCAAAGAACGGTTTAATTTACCTTCTTGTGTGTTAATGTGCCAAATACAAAGTAAAGTGAAATGCATTGTTTTTTTATTTTCCAGTGAGAATAAGATTTTGGTTTTGTGTTATTTTTCTATCTGACCTTTATCAGCTTGTATAAATCAACTTTGCTCCTAAAAATTAAAGAAAAACTATATTAAAACCAGATGAAACAAACTCAAACTGCACTAAAATAAAACCCTGAACAGAAGCTCAGTGAAAATAAAAACAAATGAACATTTTAAACATATACGCAGCCTGTGAGGACGTGTCCCGACGCTTGTAAACAGAGAGAAACCAGCAGACAAAACATGAAGTCAGCGTTCTACTCACCTCATCTGTCTGATGATTACACCTTATCTACTGTCATGTTACCATGAAAATCAACACACCTGAGTAACCCTCGACGCCTTAAAGGCCTCAGGTGCAGGAGGAGAACGACGTTACATGACAAACACCAGGTGTAAACAGATGACACACGCTCCGTTCAGTATACGGATACACAGCGTATTAACATTTTGGCTCATTTATTGAATGTTTTGTCCTCTTTCTTGTTAGTTCCTCTTCATTTTCTTGATTATTTTTGGTCCGTTCATACATTTATTGATTTTACTCATTTTCCTTCATTTTGTGTATATTGTTCATTTACTCGTTTAGTTCATCCACTAAATTTTCTAAAACATTTTTGCTGACCTAAATTTTTTTTTTGTTTTTCTCTTTGTTTTATGTATTTCTCTGTTCATTTTGCAGATCATTTTTCTTTTCATTTTTGTGGATTAAAAATTTTTTTTTGGATTAGTTTGTTCATCTTTTGTTCATTTGTGGATTATTTTGCTGTTTCTTTTGCTGTTCTTGTAAAACTTCTGTTTATTTAGCAAATTTTTTTCTCATTTCAAGGATTATTTGGTGACGTCCAGACGCTTTCGGGGGGCTGAGGGGAATCAGTGACTGTCTGGTGTTACAGGAGGTGCAGCCCATGTTACTTAGCCTGCCCCCTCCCCGACCTGGACAGACATGTAGTGAACGTCGTCTGACTGCTCCTGGATCATGGCCAGCTGTTTTTAGTTCAGACATATCAGTGGTGTCAGGTCGCACACAGGTTGGCTCGCAGTCAGCTACTCTGTGAACTTTGACCCCTGCTGCCGAGCCTCAGTTACACTTTCACCTCAGCGGGTTTTGGAATGTGACCAATTTTGTGTTGTTTTTGTCTTTTTCATCATGTAAAGTGTTGGTTCTTGACTGGTGTCTAATTGAATTAAAATCAGGGAAATTCTTCTGTTAATAAGCTGACAAACATAATCACTGTTGGAGGAAAATATGCACATATTTTCATCACTATGTTCAAACTGAGAACACAAAATAATCAACAAAATGAAGATGTAAACAAAGAGGAAAAACCAGGAGAAGGTGTGTCCAAAATTTTGACTGGTGGTGTACACGCACTGGCCACTTTGTTAGGTACACCATACTAGTACCAGGTTGGACACTTTTTCCTTCATTTGTACCTTAATTCTTGGTGCCATAGATTCAACGCAGTGCTGAAACATTCCTCACAGATCACAGTTGCTCTAAATTTGTCGCTGCACATCCACAGTGCCAATCTGCCATCCTAGCACATCCCAAAAGTGCTCTATTGGATTGAGTCGTAACTGTGGCGGCTGTTGGAGTACAGTGAACTCATCGTCATGTTCAAGAAACCACACAGACATGATCTGAGCTTTAGTGACATGGTGCATTATCCTGAAGATTGTCCACTGTGGTCATAAAGGGATGGACACGGTCAGCAACAATACTCAGGTAGGCTGTGGGGTTTAAACCATGCGCAGTTGGTAAAAGGGGTCCAAATTTTCCCCACATCATTACACACACACACACCAGCCTGAACCATTGATACAGGGCAGGATGGATCTGTACTTCCATCCCCCATGTGAATGTAGCAGCAGACATCCATACTCATCAGACCAAGTAGTGTTTTTTCACTCTTTTGTTGTCCAGTTTTGGTGAGTCTGTGAATTGTAGCCTTAATTTTCTGTTCTTAACTGACAGGAGTGTCACCCCTTGTGATTTTCTGCTGCTGTTGTCCATCTGCTTCAAGGTTTGACATGTTGTCCATCCACAGATGCTCTTCTGTTCGAACCATTGGTCATTTGAGTTACTGTTGTCATTTCATCATCTCCAACCAGTCTGACCATTCCCCTCTGACCCCTGGCATCAACAAGGTCATTTCATCAGAGAACTGTTGCTCCCTGGATATTTTCTTTTTCAGACTATTCTCTGTAAACCCCTGTAAAATCCCAGCACATCAGCAGTTTGTCAAATGTTCAAAGTCACTTAAATCACCTTACGTCCTCATTCTGATGCTCGGCTTAAAGTTTAACAGTCATCTGGACTGTGTCTATATGAATAAAACACTATGCGACGCCGAACGTGGTTGTTAGTTGTAGGATACAGATGCATCCCTGGCTCAGCAGGAAGAGGCGGTGCGCTGGTTGGTTGGTTGTAGTGGTTCACTTTGCTGTTTTGTTGTTTGTCTGCAGGATACAGACATCTCCCCGGCTCAGCGGGACGAGGCGGTGTGCTGGTTGACAGAGCTCCACAGGAAGCTGCGGCTTTACCCAGAAACCCTGGTTTTGGCCGTCAGTATCCTGGACCGCTTTCTCGCTCCCATCAAGGTATTTCATCAGTCACATTGAGGTCACCCGTGATAGTTATTGCTTTATAGCCTTATTGACTGAATGACTGTTTGTCAATAGGCCCGTCCAAAGTACCTGCGGTGCATCGCCATTGCCTGTTTCTTCTTGGCTGCCAAAACCTGTGAGGAAGATGAGGTGAGGACGATGATGACCTCTTTTTCACTTCCTGTACCTTTTTATATAAAGGTAGAGCTGGGTGATACAGCCAAAGATGTTGTTACGTGTTCAATAATTATCCATCAAAAAATGCCAAATCATTACTTCGTTGAAGTTTACAGCCAAAGTTTTGGACCTGAGAGAAGTTAAAGAGTAAGAAGACGAAGACGAGCTATTTGCAATGTTAAATAATTTGTAAAAGATAAAAAGACATGAGACTGAATGAATGGTCTGGGCCATTTTATATATTTAGAGGTAGAACATTCATTTATTCTGAATATTCATTGACCATGTTATATCCAGTCAAATAGTGTCAGCTGACAAAACTTATTGATTAATATATCACTAAATAAATGTGTGTGCATTGACTCTATTTATTTGAACCTGTCTGAATACCAGTGTAAATACAGTAGCTACAGAAAGCATTGCATCATTTGTAGCTTTTAGTGTTCGTGTTTCTAGGCTACTTGAGTGTATTTCAGGTAATGATGGTTTTTGTGGGGTTTTTTTTTTTTTTTTTTTCATGTTTTGTGCATGTATGTTGTGTGTTAGTACGTGCCCTCTCTGAAGGAGCTGGTGGCCTCCAGCAGTTGTGGTTGTTCTCCATCGGAGATCCTGAGGATGGAGAGGATCATCCTGGACAAACTGAACTGGGACCTGCACACTGCCACGCCGCTGGACTTTCTGCACATCGTACGTCTGACTCACACATGACTTATTATATTTGAAGAAAACTAGACTGAAACTAAAGGTAACCAGGAAACTATCAAAACGCCTACTTCTACTTCAACAGTTGATTTATGTCATTTCTTACATTGTTAATGCACTGTAGACCATCATTTGTCTTGTGGTTCTACATATTCGTGTTACTACAAGGACTGTAAAAATCTTTAAACATCTTGGAATGTGTTCCGAAGTTCAGTCGCCAAAACCATCAGACTCGTTCTGAGTTGCTGTAAATTCTGGTGATTGTCCTCTGCAGCAGATGTAGCTCTCGGTCTTCATTTCCTGGGACGGTCGTCATGAGAGACATTTTCATCATAGTGTTCCGTGGGTTTGTTGACTGCACTTGGAGACATATTCAAAAATGTTGAGATTTTTCAGGTTGACTAACTTTCATTTCTTCAAGTGATTATGTTCTGTCTTTACTCTTTACTTAAAGTGTTTATGTCATAATATAGATTTGTACACAGTGTGGAACCTTATTATAAAGTAATTTTATCTCTAAAACAGCCTTTTTCACCTTCTGTGTATCAAGGATTCAACTAAGGAACGGCTCCACTAAACTAGTCAGTTGATCTAAATTAAAATAAAACCACTTATACTGAAACTAAATTAAAATCAGTAACCAAACTGAAAGTGAATAAAAATAGAAGCCTGTAAACATTTAAAAATGTACCAACTCATGACAGACACTCATCATTTCTGAAACTGGTTTAGTTTATTCCAGAAGCTGCTTAACAGCTTCAGATTTTAGTTCAGCTCCTCTGTGCCACCTGGTGGTAAAAACCTGGTACTGCCTGCATGGGTAATACTGTATAGTGCAGGTAATACTGTATAATTACACATTACTGTTTATAGGTGACTTTACTGCTGCTGCGGGCCTGTACAGAACTGAAGACAATCCACTACAACACTGACGTTTGCCATGGTTTTCAAAAATCCCACAGATTTGGAATTATTTTAATTTTTGTTTTTTTTTTTTAGACCCGAATGGGGTTAAATAGGATTGTTCAGTTGTATTTCTTGTCCTTGAATTTGTCTAAAACCTGTTTATTGTGGCGTAACATATATTTAGTTTGTGTTTAATTCATACAATAAACCAAAAAATAAAAGCAGACTCGTATTGACTAACCTTTCCCTTCTCTTTTCCCATAGTTCCATGCGATGGTGATGTCATGTCGTTCAGGTTTTTTGGACACCGTACTGGGAATGAACCGCTCTCAGCACCTCAGCCTGCTCACACAGCGACTGTACCACTGTCTGTCTGACCACACACTCATGCCGGTAACAAACACACTCAGATCTGCTCAAGCACATTTATTCTAGTGTGTTCAAGTGGGTTCTCACAATGCCCGGTTTGTCCCTCCTGTGTTGCCGTAGCTCAGAGGATCCATGCTGGCCTTGGCACTCGTCACCTTGGAGCTGGAGACCTGCTGTCCTGATTGGCTGGTTCTGACTATTGACCTGCTGAAGAAGGCACAGGTAAACTACACCTGTCCATCACTTCTCAAAGTCCAGAACAAAGAGCAGCTACATGTTCCCATGAGCAAAACCAGAAAAATCTCATAAATCTTCTGAAAGTAATGGGTGTTTTCTTTTCCTCTCAGATCGACAGTTCAGAGGTGATCCGGAGTCGAGAGCTGGTGGCTCGGAGTCTGTCCACACTGAGGTCTCCTCTGCCCCCGAACACCGTCTACATCTACCAACCGCTGCAGCTGGCCAATGACCCCTCGATGCCCAATACTGAACCCCTGACGTCTGCAAACACACCAGGTAACAATCAAGTTACCTTAAAAATTCATGTAAACCACTGCATTTACATGGAAGATGACACAACAAGGAGAGTCATCTGTATTTTTTAAAGTCTGAATATATTTGTTTCTAAGTCAAATAATGTGTAACCAGTTGCATGAACAGGTCTTTCATGTGGTCTTAAGCTCATAAATCGACCTCTGACCTCAGATCAGCAGTTTGTGAAACACTCAGACCAACAATGCTATGTTAAGAGTTGTGTAAATCAATTTACTTCCCTATTCTCATGCCCAGTTGAAACTTCAGTAGGTCCTGTCAGCTGTGGCTGCATGACTAAAGGCACTGTATTGCTGCTATGTGATTGGCTCATCAGATACTTGTGTTAATGAGTGTATCTAAGGGCGCATTCACACTGGCACTGTTTGATTCACTTTAAACGAACTCTGGCCCACTTCCATCAACAGTCGGTTTCATTTGGAGCAGTATGAAGGCTCACTTGGACTGTGGTGTGGACCAAACAAGCGAAATCTGATTTCCTTGAAAAGTGGGGGTCTCGGCTCACTTGCAAATGAAACCTGGTGCGGTTCATAGAGCACGGTGCATTTATTTATCAGGGACATGATGATTCTGTCTTACTTATGGTTTACAGACGTATAAAGTATGTGATCCTAGAATGTTTTCATCATTTCAATAGCTCACTCGGCGTCTGTGTAAACAGAGCAACACAGTGTAGTCTGCTGCTCTGAGCAGCGATGTATCCAAAATGCTCAATGAATGCACTGATACTGAAGAAGAAAGCGAATGAGAGCAGTGAGACAGAGCAACACACTAAATGGCTCGCTGCCTCACCATCTGTTCATCCTGGGCAGCTTCGAGTGAAAAACCTATACAACACATGAACAAGCGGCTGAACAGGATGGATTTCTGTGTTCAGTCCTGACCAATTAATAAGCTGGGTTTTCTTCAGTGTGTATTTTTTTCTATTTCGTCCGTTTTCATTTTGGGCAGTACCACCCCTAACGAGCAGTTTAATGGAACTGCGTGACGTCAGGAGTTTTGGTCTGCTTGAGTAAAGTGCAGTGTGAACATGAACCACACCAAATGAAAGTGTTAAATTTCTCAGTGTTCCTCACCCAATCTAACCCGAGTCCCCTGAACTATCCCAGGGTGAATGTGTCCTAATAAAGTGTCCAGTGAGTGTGTATCTGTAACTGTTGTGCAGACTCACCGTGTGGTCACAAGGTCTTGTTTTGCGTTCATCATGACTTTACATCAGCAGCAAAACACTTGATATAAAGCACAAGCCTCAGAACTCAACAACAAAGAAATATTCAACTTGTGACGTGTTTGGGTTTTGTCAGAGTCAAAACAGGAACTAAAGCTGTATCTGACACGGTTCATAGATCAAACTGATACTGAATTTCTTCTTGTCTCGACCTCAGGGACCACCACCTTGTCCACAGAGTCTTCCAGGGACCAGATTCTCGGTGCCGCTGTCACTGCCCAGACTCCCCTCTCTGCCGAGGGGGACGAGAGGAGCCATTCGCCCCTCGGCTCCCCCTCCTCGTCCAGTAGCGTCCCAGCTCTCCTGTCTCCCCCAAAAAATCTTCAGCACCTGAGGAAGGTCACGCTGCGCTGCAAAGCCTCCACCAAACGCAAAGTGAGCTCCTCTAGTCTTCATGATGTAGATTTGTCTTCATGTCAGTAAATCCAACACTTGTACCCTGAGACATAAAGCTCAATCTCCTGTTGTTTTCAATTAAATATGGGGTGTCAGTATTTTTCAAATCATCACATTATATTTTAGCCCTCAGCCTCTGTGTTGAAGGGGTATAATCGTCACTCGGGTGGTGGGATTGCAACGTCAAGCTTTGCCTCGTTACCACAGTAACTCTTTAATGTAGAGGTCCAGGGTCACCGAGCTTCCACTTCAAACGGCACATTTTATAGTGACTGAGACTATTTGGAAATGGGTTGATCTCGGGCGGTTTTAAACTAAACTTTAAATCTGCGTTCCCAGGTGGACGAGATGGAGGTGGACGACTTCTTCGACGGCATCAAACGTCTCTACAATGAAGACATCGGCGTCACCGTCCAAGAGGGAGCGCTGCATGATGGAGGCTCCTCCCCCTGCCCACCCCTGCAGCCCGTCAGAGCCCCCTAGGGAGCAAATGGGAACCAGAATGAGGTCGACACCAACGCCGCCGGAACACCGACCTCAGCCTCTGTTACGAATGAAAGCGTACGAACCGGGTGTCTGACACAGATCCCGCTGATCCATTTAGTTCAGCTCCTGACGTCGATGTTTCAGGCGGTTTGGTGTCGAGTCACCCCGAGCTCAGTTCCCATCATCCCCTGCAGCCGAACAACAGAGTCACAAAAAAAAAATCTAAACAGTAAAAAACGTCAAAAAACCTGCTGCTGCTACTTCTCTGATTCTATTAAACACAAAAGATTAAAAAAAAAAACACAAAGAGAAAACATCAAAAAAACCTAGAATTGACTTTTTTTTTTTACCCTCGTGTCCATTCGTACGTCATCTTATACCTGTTTTTCTGTCGTTTCACATATTTATGTTGTTCTACTCTTTCTCTCTGCATGTTTTCATCTATTTATATCTTAAATAAATTAAACTAATCTGTGTTTCTTTGTAGATGATGATCTGTGCGTGTCCAGATAGAGGAACAGCAGCTTTTAATTGTTAATAAGATGTTAATATAAATGTCCCTTCCATTTTCTTTTTTCCCTCAGCTTGTTGTGAATCAAAGACCCGAGGTTGTATTAGAGCCAAAATCTGCTCCACTTAAAAAGTTCTAATTTACCACAGAGTTTAGCACGTTCTGAATGGTTTTAGTTCCTGAAATGAGGTCCATTTTGCAGAATTCGCACTGTTCTTTCCACTTTAAAGCTGGAGTAAAATCCAGTGTTGGTTGTTTTGGGTATTTGTGGCGAATAATGACCAAAATGGGCCTTAATGACCAGTATTTATTCTTTTCTTTAGCAGTGAGTGTTTGTCAGGATGAGGCTGCATGCGGCTTTGAGTTCCAGTATGAAGTTCTGAGAATGAAATTAGGTCGTCGAGTCTGAGATTCAGGCCCGGAATAAAAAAATAACCATAAAAATAATAATAAAAAGCAGGAGCTCTGTTGTTGGTGCTGCGGGAGCTGCTGGCGGCTGCTCTGGGTTAGTGAACGCACCACCACACCGGGAAATAAAAAATAATAAAAGTGAACACTGAACGCACCGAATGTGTCGTCATTCAGAGTCAGGTGTCGTGTTTGGTTTTCGGTCAGCGGCTACGTGTCCTTTTGAAACATTTTATTTAAGTCTTGACTTGATTTTTAAATTTTGTTGATTAATTTGTGAATCGTTCATTCTGAGCATTATTTGTCTGATTCACTCCGAGAACACGTTCCAAGCACATAAATGATATAATGTGGACTTGACTGATTCAGACTAAAATTTAATCCCAAAAGACTTAAAAAAAAAATCATTACAATGAAACAGCTGATACCTGTAGACACCCACTCAAGTACATCAATAATTCAGAATTCCGGCCATTTTTGTTCAGTTTATTTCCTGGACTATTTGGTTCTTTTTCTGATTATTTTGTTTAGTTGATCAACTTTGTTAATTTTCTTGACCATTTTGTGAATTTTTGTTCATTCTGTTGATTCTTGCGTTCAGTTTTTCTTTGTTTCAGCCCAGTTTCTGGATTTATTGATTCTTTTGTTGACATCTCACTTTAAAGGAAATCATTCGAGGCACAGTCAGTCCTACGGTGACACCTAGTGGTGACTGAGCGATGGCAGGTTCATCTGATGCGGTGGAGGATGACACTGATGGTGTTAGGCTGGGAAATCCTAAAGAAAGTAGGGTTTACTGCACTCATCTAGTGTCAGCTCCTTAATATGTCACATTGTTAAAAGAAATGAACAAAAAATACCATATAATTATCATAAAAGGAACAAATATGAAGCAGCGAAGTGTACAAAATAACCAACACAATGAAGAAGTCCAGACTTACCACTTTCTCCAGCTCCATCAGACCCAGACCAAGACACTGTCCCTCCAGCATGTCCTGGGTTTGACCAGGGGCCTCCTGCCAATTGGATGTGCCTTTAACACGTCGCCAAGGAGACGTCAAAGACGATCCAGACCAGATGGACCACCTCTGCTGACTCTGGATGTGGAGGAGCAGCGGTGAAACTCTCAGCTCCTTCCAGATGGCCGAGTCCAGTCACCCTGTGGAGGAAACTCATTTCAGCTGCTTCTATTTCTGATCTTTCGGTCACAAGCCAGAGTGGGTGACCATGGGTGAGGGATGGAACACAGCTCAACCGGAAAATTGACAGCTGAGCCGGTCTTCACAACAACAGACCGATACAGGGTCAGCGTAACTGCCTCACCAATCCACCTGTCAATGTCACACTCCATCCTCCCCCTCACTGAGGAGCACGATCCTGAATTCCTTAAAGTCCTCCACTTGGTGCAGGAGTGCCAGCTAAGATCCGTGGCCTTGGATTTGGAGGTGCTGATCTCCATCCCGGTCACTTCACACTCAAGCTGGAGGTCACAGACTAATGGCACCAGCAGACGCATATCATCCACAAAAAAGCACTGAGGAGACACTGAAGTGACACCTTCCACACCCTGCAAATTCTGTCCATGAAGGTTTTGAACAGAATCAATAACTAAGGGCAACCCTGGACAAGTGTAACCTGCCCGGGTAAATATATTAAGCAAATGCAGCGGTTAAAAAAAAAAACAATAATGTAAAAGTGGAAAAAATATCCAAGAAAAATGAGGGAAAATTAACAACATAAGCAACAGAATGAAAAAAAAAAATCAAGGAGATAAACAAAAATGACCCAAATCCCTGTGTGAACGTGACATATTCTGCGATGGTAAGTTCCACCCTACTTGAGTAATTTTGTATGAGACACTATTTTACTCAAGTACTTATGTCTATGAGTACTTTCACTTGAGTCATTATAATTATACAGAAATAATACTTTCACTTGTGTACTGTTTGTGTTGACTGTGTATATGATTCGTGACATTTTTCATAATTACTGGATTTTTTTGGTTCATTTTTGTTCATTATCATGACTTGTCATTAATTTTGTTTATTTTGCTAATTTTTGTTAATTTTTGTTAATTTTGTTACCTTAATTTTTTTTTTGTACTTGATTCATCTCATTTTGTTTTTATTTTAGCTGAATTCATCAGCCTTCATTTAGTGTAAGAATACCCTCAGAGTTAAAACTAAACCTACGTGCAGGAACTTCACCCTCCTCAGAGCAGACATGAGTGTTTTTCTTATTATAACTGTACTGTGAATTGATGTGGAAGGTGAATTTATAGTCACTGATTGTTCTCAGATATTTAAAGTCAGTGACCTGGACCACTTCCTGTTCTTTTACCATCACTGGTTTAAAGCAGACCTTCCTCATCCCATCCTCCTCCTTCAACAGAAAACTCCCTGGTTTTCCTGACATTCAGGTTAAGGAAGTTAACCTCCCAACCAGGAGACGAGGTGGGAGGGACTGCAGACAGACATCCTGACGTCCCGCAGACAGACAGACAGACAGACAACCAGGACTGCTCAATCAGAAAACCATAATCTGATGAAATGATGTAAAAATACAGTTGCCAACCGTCCACCCGTCCATTTGCCCATTAACTTGTCCATCTGGCTGTGCATCCATGTATCCGTCCATTCATCCATCCATTCACCCACCCATCTGTCCATTCATCCCTCATCTATCCATCCATCCATCCATTCAACTGTCCATCCACCCATCCATTAATCCATCTGTCCCGCCGTCCATCCAGCTATTTGCCCTTTAACCCATATGTCACAATGAACCGTTTGCAGCTGGCTGCAGAGAGGACGCATGAGTCTGAAGTGTGCAAATCACCCAAGGTGCTTATTCACCATCCAAAAATACAAAAACAACTACAAGTAGTGATGACAAAATGGAAACAGTGTTTTGGTACGTACCGAAACAAAAGTGGAACTTTTGATTTAAAACATTGTTCCAACGTCTGTATCAGAAGGAGGATGTGACTGTTCTATATGTCGCGTTCTATGACTTCACCAACTGTTTTGAAACCTCACAGTTGTTTTATATTAGTGAAACACAAGTGAATATGTGATAATTTTATTTTCCCTTTTCTAAAACAGAATAATAAATCAATAAATAAATCATTACACAATAGGAAAATTCATAATACATCTATATGCACTATACATACACACATATATATATACTTTATATGTAAAATTATCATTTCTTGCGTCCTTGCCTGATTGTTTTCTGATCAAAAATGTGAAACATTTAAAGCTCTTGTAAAGTACAGGTCTTGCCTCTCTCAGTGTCTTGTATTGAGCTGCTTTTGGATTTGTAGCTTATATTGAAATGGTGGTTGGAATTATTTCTATATTGTACACGAGCACTTTTTTAAATTACAATAGTAGCAAGAGAAAATGAAAATTAAAAAATGGGGGTTTAGGGCAATGAAGTTGGTGATGGTGTGCTTTTGTAATGTCAGTTGGGGGGGAGTGAGTGCTTTGCAATGTAAGGCAACACTTATTCATTTTTTATTTAGAAATAACAATTTTTCCAGTCATTGGACTTGGGCTCCATCCTCCTCTTGCTTATCCTTCTCTTTCCTCACTCTCTGAAATCTTCTCTCACACGCTCCAAACTATCTGAACTCTATCCAAACTCTCCTACAAAAACCCACATTTTGATCGGAGCCTGACGGGTTCATATCGCTGTCAAACCTCGCGCCGAAGCTGAACCACGCCCCGTCGCAGTCACGTGGTGCAGCCGAGCAGCGACGCTGCGGACGTCATCATTTTTGGCTCCTCCCCTGAATGAAGCAAGCCTCGGTACGCGCTTGCCACGCCCCCTCATTACTCAACACACGCTTTGAAGGCTCTGCACATCTTTTAACATCACTACAATTTACCTCCACAATTAAATGCACATTCAACATCCAATATACACAGCACCATTTTATCTGTATCATGTTATCCACACGTTAATTTGTTGTTTTGTACTTAAAGGCCCAACCTTGTGCTCACCAGCAGGAAGGAACGGACCACAACTAAATCAATTATTCCAAATGTGTTGTCAGTTATTTACTTTAACATACCAGCTGTGTAAAGATGGTGATGAAGAGGCCCTTCATTAACCCATCCATCCATAGCAGGAAGTTTAAATTATATGATGGTATCCATGGCACAGACAGAAAAGTGGCATGGTCAGAAATCCTTCATCTGCTGTGCATCAAACACACTTAAACTGAAGTTACACAAATCATAAAACGATGGAGCAACTATGACTTTTTACTGCATGTCTTAAACGGTGCTGGTTTGCAGCTGAATGTACTCAGTGCATCTGTTTTGCTCTATACATTGTCTCTCATTTCACACTTTATAAAACCACACATGGTGGAGTGTGGCTGTGTTTGTGTTCTATGGTTCATATTTTACAATGTGCAAAAGTGGCAGCATTTTGTCACACTTCATACACAAAGGTTTGTCCAATTACACCCTAGATTTTCAGTCTTTATCGCTGAATTTAATTATATCAAACATCTCTATCTGTTAAAGCAAGAATATAGGTTTGAAATGCGCATGTATACATATGAAAGTGTTCAACATTGTACAGAACACAGTGAAATTATGACAAAACAAGTGTGGCTTTATGTAGCCAACAATAAATCCCCCCAAAATATGTTTTATATTGTAGCGGCTGTGGGGTGCCGCTAGGGGGAGCCACCAGGCATTATGGGGACTTGTGGGTTTATGTTGGGGATGTTTT